>KN825952.1:0-11815 GCA_000827395.1 Paxillus rubicundulus Ve08.2h10
TTCCATTGCCTTTGAGACCCATAGCTCCAACATCTCAGTAACATCTGGGTGTTCCATCTGACGAACCCTCTTGGCTGACCGTTCTGATTCTTTGCTGCCTTTATACATAGCCCACCACTTCTTCTCGTTGGCAACCCATGATGAAATCAGTGGCTGGGTGAGCTGGAGACTTGGATAGATTTTGTTAAAGTGGTCTGCCATTTTCTTTTGTGTGGCTTTGTTGTCCTGATGGCAGTCAAGGATGTCAATTCATTGTTGAAGAGTGGCATTCTCTTTCTTCTCAGGTAGTGGTCTTGGTTTCTTGCCAGTTGATACAGTATCTCCATTAACTGTTGAACCTATATGAACCATAAACTTTGAGCCCATGGGCCAACATTCAAGAATCCTGAAAAACTTACGCTTACGCTTGTTTGAGGGGATCCCGCCCTTTCCTGCAAGTTTCTGTAGCTTCTCTACAATCAATTTGTCCTGTGAATTTAACCCTTCAAGACCTTGTTCATAATCTGATACATTGTCCAAGGCTTCCACCACCCTCTCATCATCTACCAGGTTTCTGTCACCATCAAGCCAGTCCTGATCAGCCTAAGAGATGAGCTGACCAGCTTTCAGCTCAATTTCAAGTTTAGTTTTACAGTCCTGAATCTGATTGTGAAGCTTGTATAAGCCTTCTTTTAGCACATCGACACATTTCATAAGGTGAGAAGTTGAGAAGATGAAGTTTCAAGTCTGTCTTGCCATCTTTGGCATGGGAAAATTTAACCATTGTATCTAATGCGGCATCATTTTGGGTAGACATATGGGTTATGACAGTCAAAAGTGTATGGGTTATGTGCTATGGCAGAGTTATGGGTTATGGGGTCCAAATCCCTGCATACCAACTTGGAATATCAGAAAGCTATGGGCTATCACAGAGTATGGGTTACACCCCATATGGATTATATCAGAGTCGACTGTATACAGTCATCCACCAGCACTTGAAACACCTAATTCACTGTTGGAATACAAACATACGCACATAGCTAAGGTAATCATGCACTTACCTTAGAGGCGTCGTACTGTAGTCTACCTTAGTGACTACATACTAAGGTATACTACAGGTCCTTTAAACCTTGGTACAGGTTTTCTACACTCACTAGCTCATGACAACACAAATTGTCAAGATCAGTTAGTAGGATCTATTAGGGTACACCAAATCATGTAGGATACAGACTATTCAGCATATAATAATTGTGAAGAATGAGCAGGAATTGCAGCAAACATTTCTGAGTCCTTATTGACTGTCCCACTACTTGAAACACTTCCAAAACAGGTATATCAGGACAGATCATGCCATTATGATTATCTTGCTGATATCTATGTCACTTTCCTCTCCATCCCCACCATCATCACCATCACCACTCTCAACCACCAGCCTTGGAGCAGGTGCCTCCAACTTCCCAAGCTCTGGCTTAGCCCACCTGGTCCTTCTCTTCTCTTGCTTTGCCAGATTCCTCTCCACCTCCCACAGGTGCAATTCTTTGTGGTAAGTGCTTCTTTGATCTTTATTGTACTGTTTGCATGCATTGTCTGCTTCTTTCCAGGCTGCCATGACACCTGACTGTGCTTCTTTCAACTTCCAGTGATTTTCATGTTCAACTTTCTCTTCCTCTGTGGCTGCCTTGTGTTCAACCACCTGTTTATTAAACTCATCACCTGTGAGCAGTCTTGGTAACACATCTCCATTCAGCTAACCCATTATCCTTTCCTTCTGCTTGTCTTCCTGTGCTGCCAACTGTTCTGAGACATTATCACAGTACATTGACTGCATTTCAAAAAGTGCCTTTTTCTGCAGGGCCAACTTTGAGTAGGCATCTTGTAATGCACTTTGGTAAGCATGTTCCCTTTCATTCTGTGGTGTCTCCTCAAGTAGTACATGTTTATGTTTGTGAGTAGGTGTTGACAAAAACTATAATAGGGCAGTGATTGCCCAGACTACTAGGGATTAGCTAGGAGTAGTAAATAGGTATAAAGTAAACTCACCTCAGCCACTGCCAAAGAGGGGCAAAGAACGACTGAGGAATCTGAAGTGAAAAACTAAGTATATATATGTAGCAAGCGCTCGCTAATGATCATAAAGGGAATAGGAACAGGAACAAGGGGGAAATAGAATTAAGTGATGTAAGAAAGTGATGGAGTGTCCCTGGAGGCTCAGGAGTGATGATGAGTAAAGAATGATGAGATGCAATAAGAGTCCGTGTGAATTCTGCATGGATTCTGAGTGGATCTGCCTGGTGGCAGAGTGGATGTACAAACTCCAACATTCTGGAAATGCAGAGTTGGTGTTCCGGTTCCAGAGTTCACTGTATCTTGACACTCCCACTTGAGCACATTTGTAGTCCCATGCTGTGAACAAATTTCCAGTGTTGCTCTCAAATGAGAGGCTTCATGAGGATGTCCACTACCATGTTGTCTGTAGGAACATAGCAGATGACAGCTTCTCCTTTTCTGACAAGGTTGTCTCAGACAAAGTGGTACTTCCACTGGATGTGCTTAGTCCACGCTTGGAATTGAGGATTGCGGCTTAGGATGATGGCAGCCTGGTTGTCAAAGTGGAGGATGGTGGGCCCTTTCTGTTGATGTCCAATTTCTTCAAAGAAGCTCTGAAGCCATGTGAGGTGTTGTCCAGTGAGACTAAGTCTGATATACTCTGACTCCATGGTGGAGAGCGCAACCATGCTCTGCTGTTTGCTGGACCAGGAGATAGCTCCACAATTGCTGAGGAAAAGGAATCCGGAGGTGGAGTGGGAGTTGTCTGGGTCCTGAGACCAACCTGCGTCAGAGTACCCTTGAAAGTCCATGTCCATAGACACCTCAGAGCCATCAAAGCAGAGTTCCATGTCCTTGGTGGCTTGGATGTACTGGAATACATGTTTCACCGCTTTCCAGTGCATTTGCTTTGGTGCGGTGCTGAACCGGCTGAGCATTCCAACTGCATAAGCGATGTCTGGGTGCATTCCAAGCATGAGATACATCAAGGAGCCGATGACTGTGAGATATGAGATTTTCCGGCCTTCAATAACCATCTCTGGGAGGATCTGATCATTCTCCAGATCTGTGGCAGAGAGCTGGGAGTTGTGTGCCATCAGAGTCCAGACAGGTTTGCAGGTGGTCATTCCGACATGATCCAGGATGGTCTGGGAGTACTGGCACTGTGACAGGGAGATGGTGCAGAGTTTGCGGTCCCGGTTGATCTCAATCCCGAGGATGTACTTGGCTTCTCCAAGGTCACGCATTTTGAAGGCTGCCAAGAGTTTGGCTTTGACGGAGTTCATGAACTGTCTAGAGGAAGCTGCTAGGAGTAGGTCATCCACATAAACAACTAGGAAACAAACTTGCCCATCCTCCTGGAAGACATAGAGGCACATCTCCACGTCGAGGCGAGCAAATCTGAGTTCTCCAAGCTTCTTGTCTAGTGTTTTGTTCCAAGTCTGCCCAGCTTGCTTAAGTCCACATAGGGAGCGCCGGAGTTTCCAGCAATAACTGGGTTGGATAGGGGCTCCGTCCGGAGGAAGCAGGTAGAGGTCCTCCTCCAGTTCTCCGCTCAGGTAAGTGGTGGAAACATCCATTTGGTCAAGCTCCAAGTCATGTTTGGCAGCAAGGGCGATAAGGGTCTGGACAGAGTTGAGGTTTGCCACAGGGGCAAATACTTCCTGGCAGTTGATTCCTTCCTTCTGAGTGAAGCCCTGCACATCAATGTGGCCTTTGTAGCACTTGACATTTCCGGTGTGGTCGCGCTTGATGCGGAAGACAGGCTTGGAGGTTATCGGAGTGACACCTTCTGGAATGGGAACGATCTCGTACACATGATTGGAGTTTAGGTTTAGGAGCTCTTTCTCGATGGCAGACTTCCAGTGATCTGCATCAGGTCCTGCATAGGCTTTTTGGATTGTCCCTGGGAGGGACATAACAGACTCAGAGTTGGCTGCACCTGCAAAGATGAAGTCCTCAAGGGATTCTGTGGGCGCTGTAAATGCTCCTGGGAATTCTGGAGGTTCTAGAGTTTCCATTGTGGGTTCTGGTTGTTGTCCACCACAGCGTTGAGCCCTTCGTGCAGCATCCTCGTTTACTGTGCATTGGTAGTCCTGATTTCGGTCAGCTTGTTGATGTTGCCAACTGCTTCTCCAAACTCCAGCAATGATCTGGGCTGGTGCAGGTCTTTCCGGAGATGGAGGTCGGGGGTGGACAGGAGCAGGAGCAGGAGCAGGAGCAGGAGCAGGAGGCAGTGTAGGAAAGCAGTAATTCCTACAATTGCAACTGCCAATCCCTGCAAACTCCTTTGGTCTACCTGACTCACCAAAAATACTACTGACCATAATGTTAACAATCCACCCATATCCACGTGATGCCCGCTTGTGCACTGCTGTCCGTCCGTCTTTTTACAGATCCCGTGTCCTTACACTCTCACCAACATGTCCCCAGGACCAACAGACTCAACCTTCTTTATATCCTCTCACACAGAATCCCTCCCAGGTTGATAATATTGCACCCCTTCTTAACACTATTAACTCAGTTCTGACCTACTAACACTAGGAAGGGACTAAGTATTTTTTTAGTGGAATCATTAGATATGTCAAATGTCTGTCAAAGTGTAAAGGATGAGGAACAAGATACAGAAATCAGGGGTAAGATAGATAAGTGGAAAAGCAGACTTGGAAAAGCAGAAAAGCAGAAAAGCATATAGGCAGAAAAGTGGAGTTGAGCTGAAGTAGGTTCTGGAGGAGCAGAGTTGACTTGCATGACACAGTATATGACAAGGATGAACTCTACTATGGTCACATCATAGATTCTGTTGCAAATGTGGTGAGAGAGGATGCCACAGAGCTCAGCACCATGGATCACCATGCTCTTTCCTATGGTATTGATGTTGGCATTCTCCCTCTGGGTGAGGTGGATGAACCCATTATCAATGATCCTGCTACCTGTGGTGAAGTGGAGAGTGATGATGAAATTGAGGGGCTTGATGAAGAACCCCTCCATGATTAAGAACTACTGGTAACCAATCTTTCTCATTGAAAAGTATGTATATTTCACTATAATATACTCACCAACACTCACTCCATTTTAGTTTCTTTCCTAATGAACAGTGTGTGGATTCCGTTTCCACACCTACCAATCCTCACCCATCAGCTTTTGTCTGTTCCAAATCTACTTAAGTTATACATTCCTCTCTGAGCCCCAGCATTTACCCTGCTCAATCATAAGCCATGTACTTTTACATGAATATATTTGTTGTGCATCTCATTGGCCGGCACTGCATTATCCTCATTGTTCAATGAGCATTGTGAGGGGATTTACCAGGCAATTAATTTTTCACCAGCAACATCTGGGGTGATTTACCAAGATGCTACACACTTTCATAGCTGATACTGTGGCTAACAGTGGCATGTTGGATGCATTGATGTATGTATTTGAAGGATCTGGTGAAAGCACGAGGGAGATTGTTATTAGATTCTATCTAGTACTACTGGTACATAATGGTAGATTGGCGGTATACAATCAGTGCTTGTCTGGCAATCTTATCTGAATTTTGAGACAATTATCTGTGACAATCTCGTTGTTTAGTGAAATCTACAATAACCGTTAAGTTACCTCCGAGTAATGACAGCATAATACGATACTAGGCAGGTGCGTAAGGGAGCCCTGAGCTAAACCAAAACAATTCACTCATTGACCGCTTAGGTATGTCGATGTATCTTGCATGCTTCACTCTCACCGTGCGAATCAACTACCCTTCTGAGTCGAGCGAGTGCCTAAACTACAAGTTGCTCTGACATTTTACCGTTCCTCGTCGCCCAGTAGCATCCCATTCTGGCCTTGTCTTCCTGTCGGTATACAACGGCATGTCTTCAAAGTCTAAAGAAACGTCTGTCGGGGCCAGGTCTGAAACCGCTTCCAACCCTCTCGTCATCGAGCCAACAAATGCCACTACATCTTCCGGCCAGAGCAAGATAGACCTCATGCACAAAGCACTCTTCGCGCCCTTCTCACACAAGAAAGCAGATTCGACAAGAATACTCTCAGACCGTCGGTGTATACTTTTTCCTTCCATCCCCCGCTCCACTAACCCCACCAAATTCCGCCTTTTTTGCCCGCTGGTTACCATGTAGTCGCGCCCGTGATCATGACACCAAGAATGTTGACCGCCGCAGCTACCGTATCTTCTCGTTCCCGCGGTTCGCTCAACAGCTCTACCAATGGAGCCTCCAGGGTAGACTTCGCAACCCTCGGACGCGCTCCGATGCGTCTCACCCTCGGAAATCGTCGCGTCACGTCTCGCGACCTCCAGGTAGCAGAAGCGACGGAGGAACTGCTCAACGTCGAGGTCCCGGAGCCGGAGGGGGTAGCGTCGGATGTGAGCCTCTTACGTGGGTTTAATGCGACAGTTCCAAGCTCGGAGAAGAACCGGACCAGGAGACGGCAGTTGCGGAATGTGGATGTGCCGAGAGTTGGGTTGAAGAAGTTGGGGTTGCATGCGAGGGGGATGTTGGAAGATGAGGATGGAGATGATGGGCAGAGTGTGGCCAGTGAAGAAGATGTTGTGCTGGTCGCCTCTGCGAGACGGAAGGGGAAGAGGAAGGCTAGGGAGAGTCTTAGCACTACAAAGATCTTAGGGAAGAGCGAACTCACGCGACAAGCAGACGAGATTGCGCGGGACAAGGAAAATCTGCATGTACGGCGGGTACGTGCATGTCTCGTGATGATGTGTCTTCCCCTCACTTCACGTGTCCTGTCACAGAGCTTGGTCCAGAGTGAAATCCTCGAGGTTGAGAGCAAGATCAAAACATTAGATTTAATACGAGAAAATTTGGAACGAGATCTTTTGAAAATCCAGGAGGACGAACTAGAACTGGATGATGAACGTACGTGTGGGTTTTGAATGAGTCGCATAAGATAGCTCACGACGAACTAGTGGAAGGCGTTCGGGAACGCCTGGAATTTGAAGACCTAGCCTCCAAACACCGTAAGATTCCTACAGCACGAGCTCCCCATGGCGCCCCTTCACGACGGCGGAAAGGTATTTATTTGGATTGCCAGGAGTATATAAATTATATATGACCTCATCTACAGGACCTGTCTTTCTACCCTCGGAACACGGTGAACTTCCGCCCGCAATTGCATTCATGGTACCCGACGTTCTTCTCAGTTCTGACACATGCTTACATCCTAACCTTAGACCCTGGAAAGTCACTTAACACCTGTAATTGCCCTGGACTTCTCGGAACCATACGGAACGTTGGTCAGCTCTTCACAAGAGGATTTACAACCCCGAGTCTGGGACCTAATGTCAGGATCAGAGATTGGCCGTCTACGGGGACATCGCGGTCCAGTGAAATGCATTCAGGTAGAGGATAACCTGTGCCTCACTGGTAGCGAAGATGGTTCCGTTCGGTTGTGGGACCTTCGTCTCGTCGACGACAACTGGGAAAAGGACGGCCTCAGTGATGTTGCTGAAGAAGGCGCAGGTTCGTGCCCCGATGGAGAGCTGATCGAGAAACCTAATGGCATAAGGTCTGGGACTGTGAGTGAGGCTAGTACAGACACAGAGGGACCTTGTGTGAGGATATTCGATGGGCACAGCAAGGCAGTCACATCTCTTTACTTTGAAGATGAGTGTCTGGTAAATCACGTCCTAGTTGTCATGTGAGCGATATCCTGACTCTTTATAGGTCACGGGTGCGTCCGACAAGACGCTGCGCCAGTGGGATTTCAGCACTGGTCAATGCGTGCTAACGATGGACATCCTCTGGGCAATCTCACACTCCCAAGTCGCTCCACTTGGCAGTCAATTGCCAATATCAGGGCCTATCGTAGCCGCAGGCAACTTTGCCGTGCCAACACCCCCTTATGCGGATGGTAGTTGGGACATGTACCAAGACTTTGTTGGGGGTGTTCAATTCTGGGGTTATGGACTCGTGAGCGGGAGTGGAGATGGCGCAGTGAGAATGTGGGATAGTAAGAGTTTTTGGTTGTTTTGTTCGTGCCGATGACTGATGATAGGGTAGTGCGTACTGGTCAGGCGCACCGGACACTACTCGGACATACAGGGCCCGTTACGTGCCTTCAGTTTGACGAGATCCACATCGTCAGTGGCAGTCTGGACAAGTCAATTCGAGTGAGTATTGATATTCCATTTCACCCTGGTGTACATCTCAACCGGTCTTGGTTTCGCAAGATATGGGACGTCCGCTCAGGAGGTGTATTCGAAACTCTCAAGTACGACCACGGAGTGACCGCGCTACAGTTCGACACTCGGAAGGTCGTCGCAGCCACAGGCGAGAACGGTGTCAAGGTATGCTGCACAGGTCATTTTTACGCTCTACACTATCTGAGCGCAGTTGCGGTGTTTTTGCTTCAGATATACAACCGCACAAGTATGCAGCAATCCACGCTCCTGACGAATGGTCACACACGGCCTGTGGATCGCCTCCGGTACATGGATCGCTATCTCGCTTCGGGCGGACGTGACTCTACTGTGAAGATCTGGACGCTTTAAAATAACGCGTGGAGCTTCATGGTCACGTTGAACTAACTGATGCATTCGGACGTAGATTAGCATAAGTGATCCCCCCAAGTAGATGTAGCATACACAAATATATACACAATTCATCTTGTTAGTTCGAGTATTTTAGTTGTGCAAGTCTGGTGTTCCAGTTGGTTGATGTCGGAAAAAGCTTTTGTACAATCACTGTAATGGGCCACTGGCTGGGGTGCCTTTTAACGATGTATGATAAAAAGTTGATGACCATAACAACACATTTAATGCTATGAAAATTATGTTTTGCCAAGTTTTTCATAGGTTTTTGGTGGCCCAGAACCATTGAAAGTTTCTGGTAATGGTCATTACAAGGCAATTTCAGATTTATAATGAAACCTGATTATAGTGATTGTGCTGGTTGTTGAGAACATCAAAAAGTTGTGGTGGGTGGAAACCTGCTCTAGGGCACAGTGGGAAACACTGAAGCACACAAGTGATAGAACAATGATGTGTATAAAGAACAGCTTAAGCCAGGCTATGTGGACGTGACTAAGGACTGCATGTGTGTGCAATAGTGTATATACAATGACTCCAAAAACCCTTTCCATACTAACCTTCAATGTGGTGTGTGAAGTGCACTGCCAGACCATGTGGGAATCTTGCTCAGTTTTGGTGGAGTCATATTTAGTATGCACTCTTGCCTACATAATTGCTCCTCATGTCATGTGATTCTGTCCATAAGGTTGTGGAGATATGGTCAGATCAAAACAGCAATACCATGAAAAGGGTTTTTTTAACGTTTGAATTGATGACTAGAATCTCAGTCAAATCAGGTCATATACATGTAAGAACTGGATGAAAGTGACACTTTCCAGACACTTCCCAATGCATACCAATGCATTCCACTATCTCATCAATGTTCTACATGCCAAAAATGGCTTTTCACTTGTTGGGTATTTGATGAAAAATGTATGGACAACCTAAATATAGTATCTATTGCATGGTTGAGTGACATACAACAAATGCTTAGTAACAAATGTACAGGAAGTGTCATGTTATACCTACTGGTGACCTAGTGTTTGGGATGTCACACTGACATTACAAGTGAGCTTACAGTGTGACATAACTTTCCAGGTGTCAGGCTGATGTAACCTCAGATGTCCAGCAGACATTGAGTGGGCATCTAAGCACCATCAAAGTCATGTAATAGGAAACTTTCACTCTGCCAAGTACTTTGGGTCACTGTATACTGTTTACCACTATGCCCTTTAGTACTGTACATGTTGCTTTCCACTCAGAAATAGATCAAATAGATGGCCCAGTAAATAATTATGAATATGTGATAATACCAGCTGGGTGTCATATACTGTGTTGTGCAAGTCAACTCCACTTTCCTGCCTATACCAAGTCTGCTTTTCCACCTATATGCAACTCTGCTTTTCCGCTTATCCAAGTCCACCTTTCCACTTATCTCTAATACTCCCAATTCTGCACCTTGTTCCTCATCCTTCATACTTTGACAGATGTTTGACATATCTAATGATTCCACCTTTTGATTCATTCCATTTTGACTTGCTTTGACTCCTCCTGACTTGTTCCCTATCTTTCTGATGTCTTTGACCCACATTCTGTTCCACTCCAGTACTCCAGTGCCCTCCATGTCTACTTGTCACTGTAGTATATAAACCCTTCTTGTATTCTGTATTTTGCAGTTCGAATATCGACTTTGATCACTCCTCTGTTCTGTCAACCTAAGTCCTTCTCTCGACACTTGAAGCTAGCCTTCTTGTCATCACTCCGACCCTCCATTTCTCTGACCCTTCCTCTGACCACTCTGCCACAACTCTGCACCTCTGAAATACCAGACTGAACTTGGGCAAGGGCGCAACATATAAGTTGAGGTTAATGTCCACTGCCACATCTCTGACAACTCCAGACAGCCTGGAGGAACCAGAATTAACACTGGGGTATAGCACAGTAATGCTGGGGGTAGCCAAAATTTTCTCTAAATCCCATTGCAACACCATATATTACTAGAGTCAATTGGATATATGTGTGGACCCATGGCCTAATGGTTAATAACATTATGTGTCACTTGGTGTAGTCCTGAGGCTTGGTTTCAATTCCTGCTCCAAGCATAATGTTTAGTATATAATTTACTGTTTTCATGGCCCTCATGAAGGTCATGTGTTCTGTGTTTCTTGACATTGCACAGACATCTAAGATGCCAGATGTCCAGCTGATGACTGACAAAAATCTTCCCACAGACCTTGTGTGGACCCTTACTGTACATAACACATTTTGACATTCACTGGACATCAGGCTAATTTGGGCATGTATCCACCTGTTCATCATTGAACATGCATGGATAACACACTACAACCTTTCCCTTCCCTTCTAGAGATCCACTCACCTGCATTAGGGAAATCATGAAGAAATGATAAGCCCATATATGACATTGCCTATTATAAAAAGTACATACTTAAGCATCAGAATGATACACACACTGATTATGCCATATAATTCTAGACAGCAATGATAGCATAGATCAAATACTATCAGTCATACTAAATAATTCATATAAATCACTATGATGACTAATGATCATGGCTGTAATCACTGCAATGGGAAGCACTCTGGGAGTGTTTACATTCCTGATCTATTCTGACATATTTGCCATTATCTGGAATGATCATTTATATCAGGGAATATCTTTTGAAAGTGATGTTCAGAAAAAATATTTAAACCTCACTTGACTCATATTCATGTTCAACATTCATAGGTTCAACATTCATAGGTGAAAAATGATTTCATTCCTTGAAAGATCTAGACTACCATTGTAGACTACTAGTATACTTAAAAACTACAAAAATGCGAAAATTAGAGAGAGAAAAGATCACTTACAATCTTATTCACACAACTTATTGGACTTACCAGTGATGGACTCACCTTGGGCAGTGACTCTGCCTCTGAAGAAGAAATCAGAGGACAAGAGTGAAGAAACTTGAAAAGCAGCTAACATGTAATGTACAGCACTTACAAATTATTTCCCATGCTTCTGGCTGGTTTCAAAGCTATTCTATGATATTTATGACAAGGGTAGGTAACTGAGTATCAGAGTGAAGTTGTTTGATCAGTCCAATATCATGGAATATCATTGCATATCATTGTGATGTATGTCTGGCCAGCAAGTGTGATAGAATTACAATATCGTGACATTATGACAACTTTAGATATTCCTTTTTCAGAGCTACAAAATTATTATGAATATCTTATCAATGAATGCCAAACTGAGTTCAG
>KN825953.1:0-11853 GCA_000827395.1 Paxillus rubicundulus Ve08.2h10
AGTAAACTCACCTCAGCCGCTGCCAAAAAGGGGCAAAGAACAACTGAGGAATCCAAAGTGAAAAGCAAGTATATATATATGTAGCGGAGTGGGCGGAGAAGCGCTCGCTAATGATAATAAAGGGGACAGGAACAGGAACAGAGGGGAAATGGGATTAAGTGATGTAGGAAAATGATGGAACGCCCCTGGAGGCTCAGGAGTGATGACAAGTAGAGAATGATGAGAGTCTGTATGAATTCTGCATGGATTCCAAGTGGGTGCTGAAAGTCTGAGTGGATCTGCCTGGCGGCGGAGCGGAGGTACGAACTCCAACATTCTGGGAAAGCGGAGTTGGTGTTCCGGTTCCAGAGTTCACTGTATTTTGTCATATCGGCAGGTCTGAGACCCTTTTTGCAGGCCATCTTGTGTCTAGCGCAATCTTACAATAATATATCGGTGGGCCCGCATGAATGTTGCTTGATCTTTCAGTGACATTCAGGCAGGCCTGCTCATATGTTGTTGAATGCTCCAACCATATATTGGTGGGCCCGTACAAATGTTGCTCAATCTTTCAGTAACATTCAGGCAGGCCTGCTTGTAGGTTGTTGAATGCTCCAACCATATATTGGCAGGCCCGCACGAATGTTGCCAAGTGATGATATGACATTCAGGCAAGCCTGTTCGTATGTTGTTGAACGCTCCAACCATATATTGGCAGGCCCATATGAATGTTGCTCAATCTTTCAGTGACATTCAGGCAGGCCTGCTCATATGTTGTCAAACATTCCAATCATATATTGGTGGGCCCACGTGAATGTTGCCAAGTGATGATATGACATTCAGGCGGGCCTGCTTGTATGTTGTTGAACACTCCAACAATATATTGGTGGGCCCACACAAATGTTGTTCATTCTTTCTCTGACATTCAGGTGGGCCCCATATGCTGTTGAATGTTCCAACCATATTGGCAGGCCTGCACAAATGTTGTTCATTCTTTCTCTGACATTCAGGTGGGCCCCCTGTATGCTGTTGAATGTTCCAACCATATATTGGCGGGCCCACACAAATGTTGTTCAATCTTTCTATGACATTCAGGTGGGCCCGCATGTAGGTTGTCGAACGTTCCAACAATATATTGGTGGGCCCGCATGAATGTTTCCAACAAATGGTATGACATTCAGGTGGGCTCACCCATATGTTGTCAACTGTTCCAACAATATATGGGTGGGCCTGCGCAAACATTGCCAACAAACGGTATGACATTCAGGTGGGCCTGCCTGTATGTTGTCTGACAAAAACTATAATAGGGCAGTGATTGCCCAGACTCAGCCACTGCCAGAGAGGGGCAAAGAACGACTGAGGAATCTGAAGTAAAAACTAAGTATATATATGTAGCGGAGTGGGCGGAGAAGTGCTCACTAATGATAATAAAGGGAATAGGAACAGGAACAAGGGGGAGATGGAATTAAGTGATGTAGGAGAGTGATGGAGCGTTCCTGGAGGCTCAGGAGTGATGACAAGCAAGGAATGATGAAGTGCGATGAGACTCCACGCAAGTTCCACATGGGTTCCAAGCAGATCTATCTACCTGGCAGTGGAGCGGAGGTACGAACTCCAACATTGTGGGAAAGCGGAGATATGAACTCCAACATTTCGGAAAAGCGGAGTTGGTGTTCCGGTTCCAGAGTTCACTGTATTTTGTCATTGTCGACCATTCCAACAATATGTTGGTGGGCCCACGCGAATGTTGCCAATGAATGGTATGACATTCAGGTGGGCCCGCCTGTATGTTGTCCACTGTTCCAACAATACATTGGCAGGCCCACACGAATGTTGCTCAATCTTCCTATGACATCCAGGTGGGCCTGCCCGTACGTTGTTGAGCCTCCAACCATATATTGGCAGGCCCGCACATATGTCACACAATCCCCCTAGGAAATATATGCGGGCCTGGTTGTATATTGCACACTCTTATTGCACACTCTTGCCATGGGCCTGTCCATATGTATACCAACTAGCAAATTCATGTTTGATATGGATCACTGCCAGGCCCGCCCATACTTTGACCAACACTGAATAGACATTTGGCGGGCCCATGACAGGCCTTCCGTATGCACCGTGAAATTGTCAGGCTGGGCCAGCCATCTCTCTCGGAAAATATGACTACATGGGCTCTCTGAGAAAAAATTCAAAGCATACTGCATGGCCATCTACTCCATTGACAACAATAGTCCTCCTAAGCTATATCAGCTCTTTAATCTTATCCTCAATGGCCCTCATGGTGGACCACTTTTACATTACTGAATAGAAGGCCAAGCTGTCAATGTGGTATCAAGCAATGTATATAATGAGATGGATGGTGTAAAAGACACATTGAAAGGGACCATCAGCTTGATCACACCCAAATTCCTAATGACCTGGGATATCAATTTGACCATGGACCAGTGCAAATGTCAGGTGAGACAGCATTTTGTTAACCATCTTTCAGACACTGGCAGCTGCTCACTGTCATATACTGTGTCATGCCAGTCAACTTCACTCCTCTGGAGCCTACTCCAGCTCAACTCTGCCTTCCTGCCTATATCAAGTCCACTTTGCTGCCTATATGCAACTCTGCTTTTCCACTTATCCAAGTCCACTTTTCTGCTTATCTCTCTTACCCCTGATTTCTGTACCTTGTTCCTCATCCTTCATACTTTGACAGACATCTGACATATCTAATGAGTCCACCTTCTGATTCATTCCATTCTGACTTGCTTTGACTCCTCCTGACTCATTCCCTATCTTTCAAATGTCTTTGACCCGCATTCCATTCCACTCTGTTACTCCAGTGCTCTCTGTGTTTACTTGTCACCATGGTATATAAACCCCTCTTGTATTTTGTATTCTGCAGTTTGAATATCAACTTTGATCACTCCTCTGTCCTGTCCACCTACATAAGTCCCTTGCTCAACACTTGAAGCCAGTCTTCTCATCACTCCAACCCCCCAACCTCTGACCTCCCCTCACTACTCTGTTCCACCATTGCTCTGCTCTGCTGCTCTGCCACTACTCTGCCCCTCTGTCAAATACCAGACTGTACTTGGACAAGGGTACAACAAACAGATTGAAGCCAATGTCTGCTCCACTCCTCCAACATCTCTGGACAGCCCAGAGGATCCAGATCTTAACACTCACAATATTTACAGGCTGTCAACAAAGGAAGAATTATTTAAACTACAATATGCATCTGCATGCAATGTTATTGAAACAATCTTCAGCATTCTGAAATGCCACTTCTGTATTCTACTATTGGCACCAGAGTATGATCTTGACACACAGGCATGCATTCCATCTGCATTGTTTGCCATTCATAACTTCATCCAGCACCATCATCCCAATGACAAAGACTTGGCAGATGCCCATCCTTTCATGGATGATCAGAATGACCCAGATTACCATTATGTGCCTGATGTCCTGTATGTCCAAGGTTATGCTGATGATGAGGAGCCTGAGGTTAGTGGCAATGGCAAGTTCAAAAGGATGTGCAACAACATTACACAGGAAATGTGGCATTGAGGCCACATTAGCCATCCCCTGAGTTGTGTCCTGGGTTGCTGCTGACACCCCCTGGGCATTGCCAAATGGGAAGATCTGCTGGATTTTCTCATAATATTCCCAGCCTTTGTTGCAAAATGGCTTCAGAGCTTTGTTTCCCTGTAGTGAAATGCATCAACAAGGGATCTAGGGAAGGATATGTACCAGTGTACCTTTTCTGAAATATAACCATCCCACACAATCTTTGCAACATCACCCATTATATTTGTGCCATGATTGTTGTTCCAGTGGACCCTAGATTGGCTCCAATATGTCTCAATAGCATTGTAAGTCTTCTTAAGTTGTATGTGTCCTTACTGACTCAGATAGATTGATGATGGTACACACAGCAGCCCATTTATTCTTGCACATTGTGCCAGTTTTTTTAGGGCCATCTTTGTGATCCTTGCTGATTGCAATCACAGCCATGCTTGTAGGTAGCCATTCTGAAATTCCCACTGTTGGCACATTGAACACAATGGTCATACAAGTAGTCAATGAGGGCTGTCACCTCACCTGAGTTCCACTGAGCTTTGGCATTGGCAGGATCTGCTTCACTTTGGGCCATCAAGGCTGCTTGTTGTAAAGGATCAATTGTTAGTGAGAGGGCAGACAGGATTTGTTGCCAAAGGAGATACTGATTGTGATTCAGATCTCTGTGTCATGGTGTTGAAAATTAGAGTATAGAGCACAGTTTGCAGTTCAATCTCCACCAGAATGTTTCTGTCCTGCCAACAACTCAACCTCTTACAAAACAGCAACAAACAGGGAAGTTCCACTATCTTGCAGTTTCCATACCAGCTCTAAGGATATTTCAGAGGACGTGTTGATATCTCACTTAGGAAGAATGTGAAGAAATCATGGGTGGTGAACAATGGCCTGCAGGCACATGAGGATTCAACAATATCCAGTTGTCTTGCCAATAGTCAGGCATGTTGTATGTAAATCTTTGAAAGCTACTAGTAGAAGCTGATGCTGGCCAAAGTTGGGGAGCAGCATGATTGTCATTGGTTGTAGCCAGTCTGATGTGGACAACACATAATGCATGAACATTCCAATGTTCAATGTTAACATTTGAAATTTGAACCTGCAGCTGCTTACTAGTAGGACTACCTTCACTTGCCTTTGCTGCACTGCAGGGGGATACTTGGTGTACAGTATTCCACTGTCCTTTGAGCCACCACCATCCTTTGTGCCAACATGTTGCAGCACTTGAATTTCACACCATAGAACTGCCACAAGGTCTCAAATTCATGAGCACAAGGCCTGGATATATGCTGATAGATAACATGCCACGTCATTCATTCCATGATCTCAACCTGTAATTATTACTTTATCAAAATGTTGCTGTGTTGCAGCCAATGAGTTGCTGATGGGTCAAAGTATTTGTATGGACCCTTGAAGCTCATACACATAGTGTAGATAACATCCAAGCATGTTTCCATGACTTAAATCTGCTTGCTAAATTTGTCTCCTGCCTGCTAAAGGCATGCTGGTGGAGAGTGCTTTTGCAGTCAAATCACCATCTAATCCATTGGAGATATACTTATCAGGCCAGTGCAATTATATGTAGCAGTAGTACTAGCAGTACTAGTGCAAGTCAAAAACATCATCTAATTCACATTCAGACAGGATATGGTAGGCTGAGCAAAATCTCAGACCAAGAAGAAGCAAGTTCTATCAGAGCATCAAGAAGAAGCTCTTTCTGATGCAATCATCACATACCAGGAGCAGCAGAAAAAGCCAGAGGACAGGAGAAGTTTTGGGATGAGCAGCAAAAATGAAGAGATGAATGAGCCAATGTGATGGCCATGTGGAAGGAGGCAGAGGCAGTGTGGCTTGAATGTAATCAAGTGCAAAGACAGGCTCACAATGAGGACCTTGTGAAGCAGAGAGGGACCTGGCAAAAGTGGAGAGATGTTGACCTGGGTGGAACCAACCAAGGTTGGGAAAGCTCAAGTCACCATTGCCCAAACCCATGTTTGAGAGTCTCCAGGGAGTCAAAATGGAATGAGGATGATGATGGTGTGGGCTCTGATGGTGGGAGCACAGAGAATTGATGTGGCTTATTGGTTGGCATGTTAGCCAAGATTATCACTTATCATGTATAGATCTTGCTGATATACCAATTTTGATGTTGGCACAAAGGATGGTGTATGTATGATAAAGCCTTCAAGTCAGATCTCTATTTTATGACAACACAACACGTCTGGTGTAGCCTGAAATTTCGCTAGAGGTCGTTTAGGTACACATAATACTATTAAAAATGTCTGATCTACAAAAGAAATGTAGTGCTATGTAATGCGAGACACCCAAAAATTGCTGGCACAAAGGATGGTGGAATACTGTATCGAGCTCAGACAACTTTATTGGCAACAACAATCGAAGATTCAAAATGGGCCAGGGAGGTTTATATATTATTGTTTCTCTTGGTGGTCCGTGCGTGGGGAGCCTTTTGGAAAATGTGCACTGATTCCATTCTTGAGAATTCCACCCAGTTTGACGAGATCATTGTACCGTGTCCAACGTGCACAAAGCTTGATGCAGATTGGCATGATGAGCGAGGCGCATTTTCGCGTTCTGATACCGTGATACCTGACTTCGGATTAACATTGTCTGCGAGTGACTGGCCCGAAACCTTCTGCCTCCAATAAGTGCTTAAGTATCACTACTGCAGTTGACCTAGTGCAGGGGAGGTCATCATAAACGGTCCTGGTCATCTCTGTAGTTCTTGAAGACATGATGTTGATCTGTGAGTCGCACTCCCATCTCAGGGGCTGCCTCTTGCTCGGATCTTGGGCTCACTACCAAACAGGGCTCATGGGACATGCAAGCACAGACGCGAGACGATGGGTATCGTAACACGAGACCACAGTTTCTCGTCTCTCTTCCCGAATAACATTCACGACCCCCATACTTTCCAAATCGATGGGAGAAGACTTTGAGGTGTCAACGGATGAACTCGATGTGACACGATGGCCTTGGCCACATTTCCCCCGTGTCAATGATCCCTCTATTGGGGTCGACCAAACCACCTACGACAATCTTGTTCGGTACACGAAATATGCGTCTGGCGCTTATCAGGTGTTGTGCCCCCGTCCCATGGGGAATGCCCTTGTAGCTCAGGTTCGTCACAAAGCAGTGACTCAAACACTGACCCCACGGTTCTGGCCATCTGGCTTCCGTTGATACTCAAATCGATAGTTCATGGACCTCGTCACCTCAACGCAGGGATTTATCGCAAGAGATGATCAGAGGGAAGAGCTTGTCATCGCATTCAGGGGTACTACAGATGTTACCAGCATCCTCGTCGGTACGTCGCCAAGTTTTTGCATCCAGTTACATGTCGATTGACAAACACTCCTGTGGTTCGTACACGCACACAGACATGTCGATTATACTAGTGCCTCTAAAGGGCCCCGGTCTTCCACCCTTGAACTCATCGCTCGTTGCACGATCGGCCGAACCTCGCGTTCATATTGGCTTCCTCGTCGCATTCCAAACTATAGCACAAACGGTGCTAGACAAGCTCGAACTTCAGCTACAAGTACATCCGTCATATACCGTCGTAGTCTGTGGTAAGTCTAGTTCCTTTCTGTCGGTCACCATGAAGCTTAATGGTGAGACAGGTCATTCCTTGGGCGTGAGCTCGTTAAATCCTTCTGTTACCCTCTCTAACTCGCGACATTTTCTACCATCCATTTCCATACAACAGGGAGCAATTGCAAGCATAGCCTCCGCCGCCATTGACCACACGTTTCCTGGGAAATCTATCAGCCTGTACACTTTCGGTGAGCCGTTTTCACCTACGGACGACTCGCTTTGAAACATAGGACGTCAGGTCAACCCCGGACGGGGAATCCTGCCTTTGCAGAGCTTGTGGAGGGTGCCCTTGGCGTCGAGAACGTATATCGATGTACGTTATCTGCAGTGTTGTTAATGCATCAACGGAACCTTGAGGCTCAACGTTCAACATTGACAGGTGTACACTTAATCGGTGTGCTTGGCGTTTCCCATGTGGTGTCCCTCCGGTTTGCTAACATCGTACACGCCCCAAGACGGTGTCCCAACGATGATTCCTACAAACCTTGGCTATCAGCATTTGTACGCGGTCGTTTTCTAGATTTCTCCCTCCTCTGATCTGAGAAACCAGTGCTACAGAATACTGGGAGTTCACTGAGCTGGGTAAGCGATCATTGTTTTCTCGTTCACATATGCCATCACAACTAATTACACCCTCTCGACCCCAGGACCACCCAAGAATGTGAAGCGTTGTAATGGTGGTGAAGACCCAAATGGCAGTGCCAGCATCCGTAAGTCGATGCTCTACATTCTCCCAACGCACTTGACGATTCCCGAGCAGCGTCTACTGGAGTGAACCCCGCACACTGGGTCTACTTTCGACAACGTGAGCACCTCTCACCTCGTGCCCCTTCTTCATCCGACTTGAGTTGGGTGTGTCAAGAGTATCGCGCTCACAATTTCGGTTGATTCTGTTCAACAGCCATTGCCTCAGATCCAACTGTCTGCCATTAGAATACCCAAGGGTCTCACACAGTCACGGTGTTAAGAAGTCATGCAGACGCTTGGCTGGTTCTGATTGTCGGGGAACGGCCAACAACAGCTCTTTTCTAACTGTATCGGAGGGCAGCATCACTGCAATCTTACCAGAGTTGAGTCGCAGCAGAGTTTATTATCAGGTGACAGGTCTCGATTGAAAACGAGGTCAAAAAGTTGAAATTTCTCCAACCCTTGAACACTGAGTGCAAATCTCATGGCCTAGATTTATGCGCAAGGACATTCGAGTGAAACTGGGTGTTACAACATCACAACACCAACATTCGCGACTTCTGAGAAGTCGGATAGAAGGTTGAATAGTGGAAGAAACCTCGAGGTGTGATTGAATGCTGGATGAGTCTGAGTCGCAGATCGCTTGAGTCACTCCAAATTCGAGGGTTGTTCTCCGTCCATAATGTGGATTTTTTCAAGGTAGGGCAACCATAGTATTGCCCTCTACTCATCACACCAACTTGAGGGCAGGCACTATCGGGCCTCGGCTATATCTTTGCCACTTCCCACTGTCCAGGATTTTGCAGTGTTGGTTTGGGTCAATGTTGACGACTACTTGACCTTCTGACTGGGTCAATGACCTGAATAGGGTCAACACGTGACCATTGACCCACAACACGTCCACAACGCGTGATTGTTGAGTGTCAGATAACCTAGATTAAGCCTTATATATTATTTGCATAACAAGATATATTATACAATATTCCAGTCAGGCCCAAGTAATAATTTGAAGTGACACCATCCTACCAGGCCCACCTCGTTCCTCGACAATGGTTAATGAGTCCTCCCTATGGCGCACTCACATCACGAAGGATGAGCACTTTGACAGTCTGTGCAGGAACAAGAGCAGATGCAAAACGTAAGGCGAAGGAGATCCTGGATGTCTTACAGCGACATGACTTTTGGCCAGATCTGTGCTTGTGAGTTTGTGCTCCTCCGACACAAATAAATTATAATTAATTGTTTTAGGATCAAACGTCACCTTGAACCACTTGCCATTGCTGCTAACACTGTGCAGTCTGACTGTACTCGTCTCGATGTTGTACTTGCAACCTTGATCAACCTTTATCACCAGTACCTCAATCCAAGTCTTGACAAGGCTGTATGAACAGCTGTTTTGGCAAGCATCGAGAAACATTGGGCCAATTGTGATTGTCCCATCTTCATTCTTGCTCTTGTCCTCAATCCATACATCTGTGCATCTGCTTTCTCGCAAACCAGCCCTTACTGCTTTCCTGACAAGCTGTGGGATCTTGCTCACAAAGCCTTCATCAGATTTTATGGAGTAGAGCCTAATGCAGAATTTCACACAGCATTTACCAAATATGTTCGGGGATTAGGAGCATGGTCTGATTCTAACATGCGACTTCAGGAGTTTGATGCTACTGCAGATCGCAAGGTCTGTTCAATAATTATTACTTTTCTTCCAAGACAACTAACTTCGTCAATCCAACAGCAAATTCCCATCAATCTCATTAACTTATGGCGCGAAAGGGAACCAATTGTGTACAAATATGAGCGTAGAAGTGATGAGGTCAAGAATGGTGTAGCTGGCCTTGTGAAGCTAGTGACACACATACTGAGCATTGTTCCTAACACTGCTCCAACTGAACAGTTATTTAGTCAATTTGGAGTTGTTCATACAAAGCTACGCAATTGCCTCAACCCGGAGAAAGTCCACAAGCAGGTGTTAATCAAGATGAACTTGATGGAGATGTATCCATTGCCTACCTGGGTATTGCAGAAGCGCAAATTTGGGATCACCAAGGCTGATGAAGCTACGCTGGCCATGCCAACACCCAAATCAGCACTCAACAATGGCATTTTTGAGTCACCCACAATTCAAACACTAGAACACAACTCTGCTGGCCAATCACTGGCACTCGCTACACCATCATCCCCCCAGTCACAAGAGCATGCCAATGGGGCTCAGGTAGCCAGTGTGGAAGGACTTTCCAACTCCCTCGTCACTTGCCCATTCCCCGAAGTTGTCAGAACACTGATTTCTGATGGAGCCAAGGCAGACCTTGCCAACAAGTCCACTCAGGCGTGGATTGGAGCAGATGTTTCAGGCACTGCAGGAACCTTCGGAACACCTGCCTTCATTAATGCTCACCCCATCCCAGCACCTCAGCACTACCCACCAGTTGTCATTCAACCCTTCTCGTCTTCTAGCGTCACTTCTACATCACATGACTCAGATGACCTGTCACACCTCGTTATGAGGAACCTGTTCCACTTTCCATTGACCGACAAGATGACGGCTCCTTCCCTCAAGGCCCTTTTGGCATTTTGGCAAGCTGGCGAGACAGCGCTAGCAAATGAGATGCAAGTGCACGATAGCGTATGTGCTCAAATGTTCAATTCTTCTCTTTTGGTTTGATACCCTTCTTATTGACCTTCACCAACTCATCCTATCATGATACTTACAATGGTCATACTAATTCAACTCTACATTTACAATGTACCTACTGAGGCATATAATTCTCAAAGGGCACTCGCATTCGAGGTTTCTTTAGTATAATACCTTATCAGTGATATTCAATTTACATATTATTACTTGTTAAGTAATATAAGTTTGTTTGATTTCTCGGGAGCAGTGATGCATTGACCTTGACTGCATCAAGGGTCAAGATCATTGACCCGGTCTGACCCCCAGTCAATGCCAACACTGGGATTTCATGAAACCCGACTCCTCAGTCACTACTCCCGATTCAGCACACACTTATATAAGCAATGTGTTGCACTCCATGTCAACTCCTAGGCCTCACTAATGATCTCATACATATGTTGCTTGTGTAGTATAGGGAATATCCCTATACAGCATGGCAGTTGGTGAGAGAGCCTCACCTTACTAGTCTCTGTAATGTACTGAGAAGGGTTTTTGAGGTGAAGAAGTTCTTGATAAAGAATAGAGGATGAAAGTCCTGTATTGAGAACAGCTAGTGTCTGTTCAGAACAACTTATGGTACTAGGTGTAAGGCCCTACTATTTATATGTAAGTGGGTTGCACACAGACCATGTAATCTACGAGTTTAGTCCAGTGAACTGTAGTGATACATAATCATATGAGGTATGTATGAAATCTCATGGAATACTGTAGAATATCCATGATGTCATACTATGTGACGAGTGACATAGTATGTACATAGTCTATGTACACAAGAGGACATGTCGGGCCATCCATTTGCTTATTCATCTGTCTGACACCCCTCTCCAAAGATTAGGGCCAGGCCATGTGGTGCAGTCACATGTACAGTATGAAAAGGGGCAAATAAAGAAAGCAGCTGACAGCAGTTTTGAACTCGCGACAGTTCTCATCAGGGGGCTTCACTGCTGCCCCTACCACTTGTCTATCTGACCATGTTTAGGATACCAACTACCAATCTAATGTCCTACTTTGGGAGTTATGCTTAGCCAGCAGGCACAACTATGGTAAGCGATACCCAAAGCTGGATTGGTTGCAATTTGGGGGAACCATTTGGGAGATAGGAGTCTCTGACAAAAACTATAATAGGGCAGTGATTGCCCAGACTACTAGGGATTAGCTAGGAGTAGTAAATAGGTATAAAGTAAATTCACCTCAGCCGCTGCCAAAGAGGGGCAAAGAACAACTGAGGAATCCAAAGTGAAAAGTAAGTATATATATGTAGCAGAGTAGGCAGAGAAGCGCTCACTAATGATAATAAAGGGAATAGGAACAGGAACAAGGGGGAAATGGGATTAAGT
>KN825954.1:0-11833 GCA_000827395.1 Paxillus rubicundulus Ve08.2h10
TTCTTCCAGACTAGATTCACCTTGCCTATCACAATTTTTGCCCATGAGAGTTCAGTGGCCAATCATGATGACATGATGCATTATCGCAGTAAGGAGGTCATGATCATTGGTGGCCAGTATAAAGGCTGGTGGGGGTACCTTGTAGACTTGGCCCTGGCGACATGTCAAGTTAGTAGGAATGGTGCTCACCTCAGTGAATTTGAGAAGAATCATGTCATGGCCAGGTAACTTTCAAAATGCTGTACTTTTACAAATGCTTATATATATATTCATTTTTCAGCAGAGACAAAAGGAAGACATTGGGTTTGGTCATTTTGACTGACCCAGAGTTTGTGGAAGTCATGAACATGATTTCCCAGTCAGTGGTACAAGCTGTTAGGGCCAGAACTCCTCCCCCAGACCCAACAGACCACAAATGCAATTTGTCTGATACTACATGCCATATACTTCCGGAGTATCAGGTGGGACATTGTCCAACCCTTGGTTAGTGGATGAAGACGGCATCACTTCCCAGGCAGAGAGAACCCCCCCTACATTGGGTATGTCTCTGTTGCTGCAAGTATGTCAAGGTAGATCTTATGCATAAACAGTGTTTCCTTTTCTTCAACATCCCATTTTCCACCAGTTGCTCAAAGTTGTTGTGCAGTCTTTCAGATTGAAGTGGGTTAGGAGGTGGCTCACATTGGTCATTGCACCAATACAGAAGTGCATGATCCATTCATATCCCCTTTATCAGTCTGGGTGGGGGACAGCCATCCTGCAGTCCATATGACATCTCCTAACAGAGGAACACCACTGAGGCAGGTGGATATACCTGTGTGGGATCTTAAATGTGCCTTCCCTGCAGAGAAGGGGACACATTGCGTGGTTGTCGAGGGGGAGAGTGTTGGGATGGTGCTGTGGGTCAAGGATTCATCCATCAAGGATGAGAAGGTCATGGTCAGGGGACTTACAGGTCAGCCCTTTGCAGAGGCTACTCTCCCTTGGAGCCAGGTGATCTTGGTTGAATTGGCAGATTGAATACATAGCATCTAGTCTAATATCCTCTTATTTGTGCTGATGGGGAACTCCAGATGGTCGCCAGATTGGTGACTGGAAACCACATCCTCTTACTCACATTGTCAGCAAGCATCCATAATACACAAGAATCAACTGAGGCTTACCACCTGTGGTTCACCAGAGCATGTCCCTTTGTAGTACCCAGAACTAAGAATGTTCCTGAGGCCCCGAGGCCATGTACAGTGAGATTTCATGTGGGGCTTCATTGGTCCATTTAAATGGTGATATTGTTACATAGTTACCTTTTCATGTACCAAGTGACACAAGGTTTCATTTTTTATTTACAAAGACAGGTTAGCCTCATCCCACCCCCCAGCATAGAGTATTTGTGACCTCCTGCAAGTGCTAATGTCATGTTGTGTTGGTGCTATGCAATAATGGAAGAAATGCACCAATTACAGTTGTTGGTTCACAGTGACACAAAGCTGCACCCATGCACCACTCACTGAACTGAAGCACTCCTAGAGAGCCACACAAAACTGCCTTTGTGACATGACAGATGGCAGCCTGAAAAATACATTTGGAAACAGATTTAGGAGTGGGGGAAATAACCTGCTTTCCAGGTGAGAAATCAACACAACACACTTGACACTGGTAAACTTGCCTGATTGTTCCTTGCCTGTATAAGATTGAGTTGTGCTTTGGTGCTGTGAGCCATGACATTGGATTGGCTACAGATGATTTTCAGGGCAAATCCAACAGCCTTGTTGACTTTGTATTCAATCTCATTGCACAGCTTAAACCAGTCTTTTTCAAGGCCTGGCAGACAGTATTAGGGTGGAGGGGTTGATTAATGATATTGGTAAGGGTTTGGTGATCTGGACAGCATTCTCTGCCTTGTGAGTAGAGATGAGGTGGATGGCATGACAGACATTAGCAGGGGAAAGCTTGGATGGACAACCTCCAGTGGACTTCTGCAGCTCTGAGCACTCTTTGGCACAAAGCCTAGAGATGGTAGAGGTATGAAAACCAGTGGATGTGGCAATATAATGACCAGAATGAGCAGAGTCAAGCATAATAATGATGGTATTCTTTTGGGTGGCAGAGAGGGATCACATGATGATTGTGGTTGAAAGGAAAGAGGTGTGTGAACTTTTTCAAACTCAGACATAGATTGATATGGGTATATTTGCTTGTGTCACCAAACAGCTGCAGCTATCCCTTCATTTCATTGAAATTCTACCTCTCAAGCTAAGAGTACATAAACTGTTGCAATGGTATCACTGTTTTATAATTGGCATATCTCCACAGCCCCTGAGGCAGATCACGTGACTTAGGGACCGATTCGTAGCCAGGAGTGACTACTACAATGCATGTCACCAGAGCTGAGCGAGATACTCACGCCCTTCTGTGATATACCTTGCACATCACATTTAGGCCAAACATTGCAATGGTTTATGGAGTCACTGTAGTACTTCCTGAATGAAAAGAAAAAGAAAAAGAAAAAGAGAAGAGAAGGAAAGTCAGTTGTCACCACATGTACACAAAAAAACATCACCATTCAGTGAGTACACCATCCTCAATATAAGGTTTGTTGATAAAAGACAATAAGTCCAGTTCATCCAATAAACAAAATTGTGACCCCTGATCCATACCCACTGTGTCATAACCCCCCTTTGCATTGTCTTCCCAATTGTAAAGCACTGATCTCATCTTCAAAGACAATATGTTCTGTTTGTTTATTGCATCCCTTAATCTGTGTCCAGTGTGTAGCTGCTCTCATCTCTTCTAGGTACTTCTTGGCCTTCCTTGCCAATCACCTTCACCCATTACTTGCCTGTCCCTGTCAATGCTCCCCATTGAATGCCCTGAAAGCCTGCCAGGTCCATTAGTCAGGTCATTGTAATCTTCACTTGTGATCACTCACCTTGTCCAAGGGCTTCATAATGACTACACCATCTTCCCATACCATACATATGGTGTGACAGAAGATGCTCCCAACGATAGGGATTATGTCCAGATCCATGGCATATTTCTTCAGGCTTGTCTATCACAATGATGTCCCTGAAATGAAATTGAACCAGGTTGAGGAACAGATTATGCATGCTGTCAACCACAAGACAATGAGCAGGATCCCAGTATGGCAAGCAGAGTAACTTGGACCATCTTACCCTGGTTTCTTTGAAGACCTCATCACAGTCCTTCTTCATCTCTGCATCTCTGCATCACACTGCAGCTTCAATGTGCTCTTGGTAAGTGCAGTGCTGCCAGCTGTCACAGATGAAGTTTCCTATCTCTGCTTTTGCAACCAGCAGAGATTGCACAGGTGTGCTGTGGTAGGCACCACAAAACCACCAACTTTTTGTGTGGCAGGCAAATCATTGATGGCTAGTGCTATGATGGATCTAGACAAGTGACCCTCTGGGTGTTTGACCATTTTGGTGAACCAGGTGCTGTTCTTCCACATAGGTAGAAAGAAGTGTAGGAATACAAACATACATACATAGCTTATGTAATCATGCACTTACCTTAGAGGTGTCATACTGTAGTCTACCTTAGTGACTACATACTAAGGTATACTACAGGTCCTTAAACCTATTTACAGGTTTCTACAGGTTATGAGCCCCAAAGCCTGTCAGTAATCTAGTTCACTCAACCCAAAATTCCCACAATGGCCAAGGAATTCCTGCAATGCACTGTTGGCACAGATGGGAACCAAGGGGCCAGGGAAGAGGCTAGCAGACAAGGAAGAATTGGTGAGAAGGGTGAGAGGGCAAGGGGGAGCATGGCTCTCAGCTCAGATGACAAATTTTGTACCCAACTTGACCCCACCACCACCTTCTATTACCACTACCCAGCCCTGCCAGTCAAGCAGCTGGAAACCATGTCATATGTACCACAGGACTCGCTATCGAATGAGGTTGACAAGAAGGGAAAAGGGGGAAAGGTGAGTGGAATGAGAGGGCAAGTGGGAGCCCAACTCCCAGCTCAGACAGCAAGTATGCCATACCCAACTCAACCACACCACCTCCCAACCCAGCTTATGCATCAGTTGGCTGCCAACAAGGCCACTGACACCTCAAACCCAAATGCAATGTGTACAGGGACAACGAAGCCAGTGGGCACATCATATGGACTGCTGAACAGATCCAAAGAAGTTGAGGGGGAAAGGAGAGGCAAATGAGAGGGCAAGTGGGAGCACAGCTCCCAGCTTGAACAGTGAGTATTCTGTACCCAACTCAATCCCACCACCTCCCAACCTAGATGAATGCCTACCACCCCTGAGCATGCTGCTCGAGGGGGAGGAAAGTGGTAAGCAATCAAGCAGTCATGTACACGAAATCGGGCACGCACCTGGAGCGACCATGGGCTGAGCTGAGCACTGCCACACATATGTCATACCCAACTTGGAAGGGTGAGAGGGCGAGGGGGAGTGCAGCTTCCGGCTCAGACGACAATTGTTGTACCCGACTCAACCCACCACCACCTCCTTACCCAATTGAATGAAGACAAACCCTAGAGTGCACTGCTTGAGGGGGAATGAGGTGCACAAATGGCATGCGCACAGGCCAACAGCACAATGTGAATGCATATGGCGAAGGATGCTGTGTGTGGGCCAAACAGCAAGGTTGAAGGCAAAAAAAAAGGGGGGAAAGGAAAGTAGCACAAGAGGGTGAGTGGGAATGCAGTTCCTAGCTTGGACAACAAATGTCATACACAACTTGACACCACCACCTTCCTACCCAGTTGATTGGAGATCACCACCCCCAGAGCATGGTGCTTGAGGGGGAGAATTGTGGTGAACAATTGACTGGCCATGTAAACGAAACAGCCACACAGGACATCACAGCTAGCGCAGCAGCCGCTGACCCCACAACCCTGAATGCAAAGAGTGCCGAGCCACTAGAGCCAGTGGGCACACTGCGCAAGTCACAAAATGGAACAGACTCACCAGGAAGCCAACCCCCAAGCATAGGGCTTGAGGGGGAGAAGCACAGATGGACAAGTGTAGGGGGAGAGGGGGAGAGGAATAGGGCAATGAGCCCATGTGTCAAGATCAAGGCTGATGGGATGCAGCTGCCAGATGACAACAATGTTGATGGACACCGAGGCAACCATGAAATACCAAGAGACACTGTGGGCATGCTGGACAGTGACACGTGCCATCCCAATGGGCCCAGAGCACCCTGACGAAAAGGAGAGGGGACAAGGGTGAAACGGCAAGGGTACACCAACAGTGGAAGAAGTCAAGTCAAAATGGGGAGGCCAGGGAAGCCATAGGAGGTCAGAGGGACAAAAGGGCAAGGGGGAGCATGGCTCCCAGCTCAAATGGCGAGAACACCATACCTGACTCAACCCCACCACTGTCTACCGCATCCTGCCATGCCCCAAACAACAACACAATGGAAATGTTGCATATACATGCAGAACAGCCACAGAAAGCGAGAATGCCAGGAAACGGCAGCAACAGGACACCAGCAGCAACCACAGCAGAACCCATGGCAGCAGAACCCACTGTCAACATCATGGACAACTCAAGATGGCACCTATGAAGTGTACACAGTATGCACCATGTTGAGCAGTCATATTGACAACCTCCCAACCAAGCTGGATGTGACAGAAATGGTACAGGGCTATTGGGGGAGTGTCCCAGAACCACCAGACACAAGGACACAGGGCACTGAGGCACGCACATTGACACCATGCACCGTCGACACCACCCACATGCTGTGAATTACCATATTGGGTAATCACACTCAAGCATAGCACTTCAGTGCCATACACTGGACATCACAGCTTCATGGACACATTCAGACACAGGGAGTCATTATGAACTCAAGGTTTCTATTCACTCATTCACAGGAAGTATCTTAATAAGTATACATTCTTTTGATTTATTCCTTTGACTCTACCATGCTCCATTTGAGGGGGAGTGTAGGAATACAAACATACACATATAACTTAGGTAATCACACACTTACCTTAGAGGCATTGTACTGTAGTCTACCTTAGTGACTACATACTAAGGTATACTACAGGTCCTTTAAACCTATTTACAGGTTTCTACAAGAAGTCCACCAGTGGGCAGAGGAAGTGGTTAACTTCATTAAGAGAAGGTTCCTTAGGGTCAGGAATCACACCCACTAAGTAGAGATTTTCTGCTTTGTAATGAAGGCTTGGGGGGAGGTTCAGCAAGGCCATGATGATAGAACCCACTGGTTTTTTCTTGCCAGCAATCTTATTGCTGTGTGGGTTGAACCAATTAACTGAGAGGCTTCAGGCTAGCCTGAGGTCACACCTCACAAGCCCATCCATGAAAAGTTTTCCATCAGGGCCTGCAATCTTGGTAATACCAGTTCCATCCTTTATATCCCAGAGCTGACATTTGTCATTCAGCATCGTTCTGCATTCCATACATAGCTGTCTCCATGCCTGGATGGCTCAGTAGGCTGGCCACAAAGCTGTTGTAGTCCTGCACAATGAATGGCCTTATTGGTGACAAAATACAGTGAAATCTGGAACCAGAACACCAACTCTGCACTTCTGGAATGTCAGAGTTTGTACCTCTGCTCTGCCACCAGGCAGGACAGCTTGGAGTTTCAGCAGTTGCTCGGAATCCATCCAGAACTTGCACAGATTTTCATTGCATCTCATCATTCCTTTTTGTCATCACTCCCAAGCCTCCAGGGATGCTCCATCACTTTCTTACATCACTTAATTCCATCTCCTCCTTGTTCCTGTTCCTATTTCCCTGATTATCATTAGTGAGTGCTTCTTCGCCCACTCTGCTACATACATATACTTAGTTTCTCACTTCAGATTCCTCAGTCATTATTTTCCCCTCTTTGGCAGCAGCTGAGTCTGTGAAATCACTGCCCTATTATAGTTTTGTCAATTGGTATGCTAATCCTTGCACTGCCAGCCTTAGTAGTTTTCACTAAAAGCTGTCTGCAAGGCCTACTGCCTTGGTACCATTTAAATGTGTACCATTCAGGGTATGTGTCTTTGTTCCTTTTTGCGATTGGCACATATGTGCAAGAGCATTTGAGGTCAACTTTTTTGCAAACAGTGTGGATGTCATTGATGAAGCCTCAGAAGTCATGCCAAGTATTGCTCCCAAAAGCATGTTTAGGAGTCCCAAGGTTGCATTGCACCAGGGATGGGTAATGCCCGAAAATGTTCAGGATTAATGCAATGAGCAGGGTCAACAGGATGATTGAATTGGCATTGCAGAAATTCAGGTGAAACTTCTTTTCTGTTAAACATCATAAGATTCTAATATCACCAACCTTGAAACTCCTCTCATCAGTAATGACTACTTGTGATGCATTTGCTCTTTGTGACAAGTCCTCCAGGGTTCTCTCAGTGAGAGTTGCTTTGGTGCTCCTGACTTCCTTTAGAAAGTCCTTTATGTTCACCACGAGCTTCTGACACAGAACCACATTGGCTTCATCTTCTCTGGGTTTGGGGTGGGTGACCTTGTCCAAATTCTCCTTCAGCCACTTCTCCTCTGCATCCAGAGCCACCTGGACTTTGCCTTGTACACCCATTGTACCCAACCCTTCCACCAATTTAGTTATATCCTGGGCCAGTTTACACAGCTTGTGGTTGATCAACAGGAGAGTTGTAAATGCTGCTTCAACTACTTCACTTATGAACCTCCCTCTATCCTCTGTGATGTTGAGTGCTGATTGAGTTTGAGGCATAATGCAGCCTTCCCCACAACTGGGCACACTGTCTCTGTGGCCTGGCTGTCTGCCTGTATCTTGTTTCCAAGAAGCATTATCTTCAAGATGACTGCTCAAGTGCCCTCCTCTATCTGCATAGTGTTATGCCTGGCACACACACATATATATTGAACTTACACTATCTTCTGGTGTGTTATTGATTAATAATGTGGCCATGTGCTGAGCCAGGACATACTGTTTGATTCTTTCTTCAGCCTCACATAGTTGGGCAATGAATTTGACTTAACTCCACTTCAGAAGACCTTTCCAGCCCCTCACTTTGGACACCAAGGTCAGCAAGGCCATTTCTTTTGTGTCTTTGTTTTTGTTCATGGTCATTTCACTCCCCTTGGGAGTAGAGCAATGGCAGATTGGCATGAAGAAGTGCAAGATGTGAGCTAAGACTGGACTCAAGCTCCTCACCTCAAGATCAACATAGTGACCTCTTCCCTTGTTCCTATAACACTTAAATATATGTGAAGGAACCCTTGTCTCTGCACAAGGCCCTGGTCACCTTATTCAATTTCCCCTTTACCAAAGGCCTTGTTGCCTTGTATTCTGTACAAGAACCCTGCATCATATTTCACCACAAGGTTAGCCTTGTTCGGTTTACCATCACCTTTGTCCCACTTTATTTGGAAACAATAATTTGTCTGAATGTTAGGTGGAGATTTTATTGTTCTGAACTGATATTTAGGTATGAGACAGACAGCACTCATATTTTTCTACAGCTCCAATCCTTGCTATCAAATCACAAGCTATTATAATGAGTAGGAACTCTATCTGGTCGAGTTTTCCCCTCACTTTTTTTCAGAGACAAAACCATAACCACAACCTCTACTCTCATTGCTCATCTAAAAGTCTACATAATTGCAACCCCTATTCTCGTCACTTGTCTCAAAGTGCACATTGTTCCCTGACAAATCAGGTATGTATTCAACTCTATATTCTCATCTTCATTGTCTCATCATGATTCATTACATAGTCACCACCTCAACCACGGCTTACGGCATGAGCTTTCTTTTTACTGTTGCAATGCTTTGTTCAGCACGCCACCTGGCCACTCTAGGACTGAATGCTATATACAATGATCTTCTACTGTTGTCCCAATATTACCTAGCACCTAAGTGTCAATATCTACCCCTTGGGGTGGTCACTTAGTGGCCCTCTAGCAGGCCCCTCAGTGGGGCACTCTGTCATATTAAATAACATTTCCAAACTCTGCTTGTAATAAGTTCCCAAGACATTTTTAAGATTGATTTCCAATTTGTAATCTTATCCAAGACAACTTCTGTAAATGGCTCAAATGCAAATTCTGGTGTAAAATATGTATGTGGCTCTATCTGAGAAACAAATTTTGGCAACATACCACATAGTCAAGAGCATTAGCACAAATATGTGTGGTCCTGTACTTATATCATCTCTTATCACCCTTGTTGTTTTAAATAGGTTTTAATAGTGATGTTTGGCAGTCAAAGTCAATTATAATAGTCCAACTCTGATAAGGATATGTACAGTAGTGGTATTCAAAGTGCTCGAGTCAAGTCAAACAGGGCCATTCTGAGGCTCCCAAATATGTTTGGGAGACTCAGGAGGTCCAAGGAAACTCGAGCTTGGAATGCTGAGTAATTGCAAAATTTGAAGTTCTGAGGGCAGAGTGGTAATTCGTGCTGTGACCAAAAAATAGAAGTCATGGTATTAAGTAAGGATATAGTAGAATATACACTGTTCCATATTTACATCTTAACTATGAAGGTGGAATAGAAAAGGAAATTGAAAAAAACATCTGTATGGATGAGAGTTAGTGTAGGACTGTAAGGGCATGGGTAATGCACCTGGGAGCTTCAGGAAGGTCCCCCTCTCAGTGTGTGAACGTGTACGTAGGGTGTGTGCTCATTGCAGGTGACGCATTTGGCCCTCTGGACAGGTACATGGGAGGTCATTTTGCATGTTGTCATGTTATGTTGAGGGCGTGAGGCACACTGTTATTGTGAGGCCCTGGTAGACAGTTTGCATGTAGTGTGGGGCAGCGTGAAAGAGCAAGTTGGAGCGTTGAGTGTTGCCAATGCCACAAATCAGCCCGCTTTGGGATTGCCACTGGCTGACCAGTCCTCTGTCTAGACTACAGGCATCAGTGGCATGCGGTGACAACACAGCAGCAAGTATATCAAGGCAAGCTTGTGAATGATGGAGTACTTTCTTCCTTTCCCCCCACCCAACAATGCCTTGTATATCTGTCAGAACTGAACTCTTTAGGGAATTAGAACATGCTACTCTACTCCTGCTTGAGCATCAGCTTCAAGCTTCATCCCCTGATAGATCTGCCAGTAATTCTGATATGTCAATCCTTGTACCCAGCCCCCCTTCACCCATTACACCAACCTTATCTGGTCCTGAAATCAACAGTGACACTGGCGAGCCTGACTCCCCTCATGATGACTTGGACACTGCCATGTTGCAACTTCTATTGCATGGCATTCAGGCCCTCACTGCTGAAATTGCCTGTGCTTGAGTGCTTCATCGGCCTGTGGTTCCAATGATGAAGTCCTCACAGCTTCACCTACTGGAACATTTTGCCAACCATCGCCTTCATCTCTTCCATCAACGAGTGAGGGTAAATCCTGAAATATTTGACAACATCCTTGATCACATTAGTGATCACCCCATTTTCTCAAGTGGTGGATCACAAAACTGCCAACTTCCCATTGCTATACAGCTAGCAATCTTTCTCAATCGTGCAGGCCATTATGGCAATGCCATCTCACAAGAACATGTTGCACAGTGGGCTGGGATCAGTGTTGGTTCTGTGATTAATTGCACCAATCGTGTTATGGTTGCAATTTTGGACCAACATGATACCTTCATACAGTTTCCAGGTCTCGATTCAGAGGATGTGGCACATGCTTGGGTCTACACGCAAAATTGTTCATGTCCTGAATGGGGCAATGGCATCTTGGCAGCAGATGGACCTCTCTTCCATCTCTTTGCCAAACCTGCAATGCACAGTGAAACCTTTTTTGACCATAAATCAAATTACTCCCTAAATTTCCAGGCAAGCATATATTAATTTATTGGGATATTTGCTCATTTACGAATTTTGTAGTTGGTTATGTTACCCCATAATTTGCTAATTGTGGATTCTGGACTTGGATTTCCAGGAAGTGTACATGATGCATATGCATTCCAGCATACCAGGACATCAAAAGAACATGCTGAATTGCTTGGCAATAAAAATTATCATTGGATATGGTCTTACAGTGCCTATCCATCAGAGCCATGGTGTGTGGTGCCATTCAAGAAGCCACGTAAGGGGCAGTTGACCTGTGATCAAAATACTTTTAACTGATTCCTTTCAACGGTAAAGTGTGCTCCATATTTCTGTGATTTAAATTGATTTTTTTAAATATAGATCTGTGTGCATGTTGAGCATGCATTTGCTGCCTTGAAGGGATGTTTTCAGTCCTTACAAGAGCTTTGTCACCCTATTCAAAATGAGAAAGAGTTGCAGTATGTTATCCATTGGGCTGACTGCTGCCTTATCCTTCACAACATGATTATTCAATTCGAGGAGAGGTGATATGGACCTTCCAGTGAGCTCCCTGACCCTGATAGGTTCACAACTCACTGGGCTCAAACTGAGCATCCAGAGAGAGAGGGCAGGGGACCAGCAGAGCCAGATGGTGACGGACCTGTTGGTGATCAAACCTTATATGGATCCACTGGTCAGAACTTCCACAGAAGCCTTATGACTTTGCTGTTTGAATCTCCCTTCACTGATGTAGTTTCACATGATGAAGACCACTGTTAAGATACTGAATCCTCCGGGCTGTCTGGAGTTTGTTGGAGGCAGAGCAGACATCAGCTTCAACTTATGTGTTGTGCCCTTGTCCAAGTTCAGTCTGGTATTTATGAAGCGGGCGGAGTAACGGCAGAGCAGAGCGGAGTAGCAAAGGGGTTCAGATGTCAGAGGGTCAGAGTGACAACAAGAAGACTGGCTTCAAGTGTCGAGCAAGGGACTTATGTTGGACAGAGAGGAGGAGTGATCAAAGTCGATATTCGAACTGAGGAATACAAAATACAAGAGGGGTTTATATACTACGGGGACA
>KN825955.1:0-11825 GCA_000827395.1 Paxillus rubicundulus Ve08.2h10
TAATACTACTGAGTAATATTGCTAGTAAGTATGGTGAAGTATTGTAGGTACTGTGGATGGCTGTGGAGTTGGGTGATACTGTATGACTGTGAGTAAAGTTGATTGTGGTTCTGGGGGCATCTGTGGGCACTGTCAGTACCTGTCAATAAAGCGTGGTAACAAAAACTGCTGTGGGGGATTTTTCAATTTACTGATGCATGGATCTTGAGTTCCCGAGTGTCCAGAGTTTGTGTTCCAGTTCCGGAATTCACTGTACTTTGTCAACAACAAAGACATGATTTTTCAGGCAGGCAGCTCCTCAGTAACAATTATCATTTGTTGTGAGTCAGGGACTGGCACTGAGGTGCCACTATGATTTCCTTAGTCCACATGCACCAACACCTTTTTGATATACCTCACCTTCACTCTCGTCGATGTGCTTTCCACTCCCATCTCGTTCTGGGCTATCGAGAGAATCGGCCGTCGCGCACTTCAAGTTTTCATGTATGTTGCCTATGTTCTGTGTACATACGTATACTACAATTGCTCAGAAGAGCAGCTATTTCGTGAAGGTGCTGGCCTGCTAGGCAAAGTTCGAGAGGCGACCTCGGGAAGTTCTAAAATGGACCCTGGGTCCAACGCATGCCTCTTGTACGGGTGACTAGCGGCACTTCGTACAGTTGTCTGTACCAATCAACGCTCTGACCTTTTTAGGGCACGTGACATCCGAGTGCCCGCCTTTCCAGTAGCGTTGCAGATCTCCTTCCTTCTGCAAGAAAGAAAATTGACTCGTCAAGTCAAATTGAAGGGGAGTATATCAGCGAGTACACACGTTCCAGTAGCAATATTGCAACGGCCCCCCTGGTCTCGTCGCCGCGTACCTAACTTGACCGTAAGCACAGCTTGGACGGAAGAGAGACAACTGGTGACTCACTGGCAAGCAGTCACACCCTTGGAATCCACACATGGTGGGGAATTCAAGCCTATGCCGCGCAAAGTTTCGGCGCAATCAGAGCACTGTAATGTTTTCTTTAGATCCGTTGCCGCTGCCTGCACACCTACATGCCAGTGACCATAAGCAGTCAAAGAAGTGAGGACAGCGAGGAGAGGAACGAAGGACTTCATAACAAGTAGACGATTAATTGGCGGAAGTGAGAGTTGTTGAGTGGGTGTTTCCCTGAGTGGGTTTTATACCCCAACATTGTGTCCTAACCTGAAGGGTTTGGAGATTGTTCAAGTTCTCTCTGTAAATGCAGAAAGGCGGCGTAACGCTGGCACGACTGTGGAGCTCGGAGCTGCGGTGCGGACTACAGTCACCACGGGAATGCGAGTGCCGTGTCGGAAATTTATTTTTTCAATTGCAATAAATGATGATTATAGAATATTGTCATTGCGGTTGCACCGTTGTATGGGAATGGCTTACACACCAGGAATTTTGACATTTCAAGGACATTTACAGGTAATTTTAAAGAACAATTATTGATCTGAAATTTTGATTCAACGTTTTCATGGCCATAAAATGCCAGAAAGGTGCTGAAAACTTCGGATCTTTGGTAATTCATGCCTGATATTTCAAATTTTCTCACCCTAAAAATGTGAATCAATGAAATTTGATATTTGATATAATCTGTAAATGCCCTCGAAATGTTGACGTCCCTGGTGTGATACTTATGATGGGTAGTCCTGCCCCCAATCAGCAATCTCTCCCAAATGTCGTTCACAATCTACTTGATTGCTAAAAAGTTCATCCCGAATTTTTTCATTAGGATTAGGGTTGCAATTATGAATATTTAAAACTCCGACACGTCTTCCTTGTCTTGCTGGCATCATGTACAAGGGATGCGGGTGCTCCTGAGTCGATCAGAAAAATTTGAAGCACTTCATCAGATGGGAACTGTTGACACACTAGGAATTTCAATGTTTTAAGGGCCTTGGAATAAATTTCGGAATGGAATTAAAAATATTGTGTGATACATACCCTCATTGGTAGGTGAGAAATATTATATTCAAGGGGTCAACAGAATAACTGATAAAATATTTCTTTATGTGAGAAAGATTCTCAGTGGGGTAAAAATATGATATTTTAAGAGGCCATGAAATGTGATGTATAATTAATTCTGAACAGTATTATGAAATGTCTTATGAGGCCCTTAAAACATTGAAATGCCAGCAGTGGCTCTGTTGCCATGGTCCTGTAGCACCAGGATTGTGAGTGCTTGATACTATTTTGAGAGTTTCAATATTCTAACCTCTTCATAAGACTTTTCATAAGACTTTTCATAAGACTTTTCAGAATTTGATATTATGCATCACATTCTATGACCTCTTAAAGTATTATATTTTTATGCCACTGAGAATCTTTCACATAACAAAATATTTTTGCAGTTATTCTGTTGATCCCTTAAATATAATATTTCTCACCCACCAATAAGGGTATGTATAATATAATATCTTTTCAATTCCATTGTGAAATCTATTCTCAGGCCCTCAAAACATTGAAGTTCTTGGTGTATGACATGCTGTGGGGAGGGGCAACACCACCAAAAAAGTGGTGCTTATATAAGCGAGAAATCACAGTCACAGAGCAGTTGCATTAGTATTGACAAGAGAACAAAATGAAGACAGTGTATGTAGATGGCTATAATAGAGTGTGTATCATGTAGGACTAAGTGTCTTATGTATAATATATAAATATATGCAAGAATTAGCAAGAAAAAAACACCAACACCGAAACTTCAATCTTGACCTTCATCTTCATCCTCACTGTCAGCCCCTGCCAGCATCGGATCTGTGAACCCTGAACCCAAACCATCGTCATCGCAAGCCTCCATTTGAGCACCATTTGGTCTTGCAGACCCATCAATGTACCTTTCCACTGCTTGTTGAAGGGTGAGTAGTTTTCCTTCTTTTTTGGTGGGCATGTCCCTTGTGCAGGGTACCAGAGGGTTGAATTCTTGGTGCCAGCGGATTTGGAGGTCGACCTAGCAACCTTCATCTTCGCTATCTTGGTGTTGGTAAGGCATGGCACAACAGCTGTGAGTTTTGCTGCCATAATCTCCCTCTTCTGTCTTTTCCACTGATCATCCTCCCAGTGCATTGCTACAAGCTTGCACTCATGTTCAACATGGGCAAGCTGTTGCTTCTTATTGATATTCTGAGTGTCAATTTGCTGGGCCTTGTGACAGAGGGACTTGTGTGATCTCACATTCAGATATCATTGCATATAGCTCCCCATTTGATTTTTGTGGTACTTGAGTCTTGCATTAAATTGCACGGTTGTCATGGTGGGTGCACAACGCAGAGCCACGCGATAGATGCCTAGTGCACCTTCATTTGCATCGTTTGTTGTTTCCATACATGCAAGTTCACGCTGTGCTAGAGTCGACCTCACAATAGCTCCATCAGGTAGGAATTCAGTTGTGAATCGCAGAAGGGTTTTGGTGGCTCCTTTGAGGAATGCAGGGAGCAATGAGTGTAGGTGGGGATAAGTCTGACTGTCCCGCACCATCATCTGGACAGCATAGAATGCATCCAGGTGCCCAAATGGCTTTCCATCCAGTGCTGCAGTGTGGTATGTCACATCTGGAGCCAAAATGAGGTTGATAGTGGCGGCAAGGGTATTCAGGTGACTAAAGAGCTGGGCATGGAGAGGACTGAGGTTGAGACTGTTTGAGAAGTCATGAAATTCCCCTCTGACCTGTTGCATGTATGGGTGACTGACACAATTGCCCCACATACTCAAGCAGGCCATTTCCTCAGCTGTCTTAGGGCATCTGAATGCTTGGTGGACATTCTGCTCAATGTTTGTGTGAGTGCAGCTGTCTTTCCAGTCCATGACAATTTCAAGGTATGAGGTGTAGAGTGGATGGTAGATGAGCCATGCACTGGCACCATCACAGTGACTTTGGTATTGAGTATTGCTGGTGTCTGGCCAGGGGAAAAAGTACCCCAATTGTGCCTCGAGATAATAATGCAGGGAATCCTGCTGACCCTTCTTGTCATCCTTATGATGAAAGACAATTCCAGTAAGATCCAAGGCCTTGACAGCACCATGGCCCGAAACTTGGAGAGTGTGTGACACAGCAGCCAAGGAACCTGAGGAGGCAGCAGTGGCATTGTCCTGATTCATGAGAACAATAGGGGGATCAATGTTGTTGTCATGCCACCACAATGTCATCACTGAGTTACCACCCTTGACAGCATTTAGTTCTTTGTGCATGCAGCAGCTGCCCCAAATGAAGAAGTTGGTGGTATCCTTCTTGGCTTGTGAAAGCAAGTTAAAAAATTCAACCCCTATCTCATAGTGCATGGCACAATGTGTGGTCTCCACCCGTTTCTTCTGTTTGCTCACTTGTAATGTAACCCAAGCCTCAAATCCCCCAGCATCTTCAATAACCTGCTCTATCTTTTTCCAGGTGAGCTGCGCAACTTCATGCAGAGGTAGGTGGGCCAAGGCACGCTCACCACGCACTTCTTGCTCACATGCCTGCTTCCAGCCCCAAAACAGACATACAAGTTTCTTTGGGTCTTCAGTGTGGTTGGTGAGCATTCCTTTCACCTTCTCCACACACTCCTGTGAGTCCACCTGAGTATCCATGTACTCGTTGTAGGTTGTGTACATGTCTGTTGTCAGGCCTTGCCAACCCTCAAGTTGAGTTTCACTGGTGTGATTGAACTCACACTGTATTCCCACAAATCTCATAATGCCACACTTGGATTCTTCCCCTTGGCCAGAGTAGGTAATGTGGTGGGCAGCATAATTGATATTCTTGTGTGATGTGCCATCTGAGCTTAGAGTAATTCCTTACATAATGATAAGTTTTTCAACCATCTCATTTCATTATGACTCTGAGCACATACCTTGCACTTTAGATATCTCATCTACCAGCTGCACACTTTCTGCAACTTCACCCTCCAACATTATCCTCCAAATACTCCTCTTGCTAATCTCTTCATGAACCTCTGACCTGGCTGCTGAAGATACTGCAGCAATCACACCATTGATGTGTGAAACAGGAACATTGTGGACAGCCACAAGCTTGAGCACCATGTCATGCACTGCATCTGGTATGATGCCCCCCTTTTTCAAGGTGAGTGGTGTGGCTGAGCATGGTGTGGCAGCACTCAGTGCCTTTTCCATAGCACATTGCTTCTGTGTGGGGACATGGGACAGCCGCTTTGACATTGCACGGTTTTCTTTGAAGAGCTGGAAGTCCTGAGTTTCCAGGGCCTCAATCCACCACCAACTGGCCTCACCCCTAGTGGCCACATGTTGACTTTCCACCTCTGCCTCCCAAGCTCGTTTCTGTGCCACATCCAGATTTTCTTTGGTGCATTTTTCGCAGCATGATTGATTGTGGAAGGATGTATTGAGGTTGTGCATGTTCTCGGCCAGACCATTCTCTTTGTCCCTGGTGATCTGGCAGTTGGTCTGAAGGTGTGTCACTTGAGTTTTTTTGTTTAATGTTACACTTTTTATGAGGATTCCATCAGAAGCTGAAGGGCATTTGGTCCTTCGCTGTGCACTGTGTCCACTACGAGACAGGATTCTGAATCCCAAAACATGTTGATGATGTGCAGATCTCTGATGATGTAATGCAGTTAGGAGCTCTCCCAAAGCTCTCGCTGTCCATGCATCAGTGGCGGCTGAAAACGTCTGGTTGGGAATCCATTAAGACTTGAATTTGGTGTTGTTCTTTCATGACTGTGGTTATATTGTACATCTCAAAAACTAACAAATCTTCCTCCTTCACAGTGTTTAGGCATGGATGCAGCTCATTTCATGAATATAGGACACATTTTTTATCAATCTGAGATGTACAATACAACGTTGGACCAAAATCTAACCAATCTCTCCCTACAAGTCTATTGGGAAAATGATGTGGTCTGTAGATATGAAATTGCAGTGTCCATGACCGAGATTTCAGCCACACTGCCCCTCAGCCATTGTACATGCAGAGTTTGAATTACACAGGGCATTGCCCCTCCCCACATACTGTGGATCCATCCCACATCACATGATAATGTGTGATTCCAGGATGACAAAGCTTGTAAATTAAACTAGTGTTCCTCAATTGTAGCAGCATGCAGAGGTGCTGATCCCCAACTCCTTGGATTTGTAAGAGCAAAATGTGACCATGTTTGACAGCAGGACTGTGTGATGATTTAGCTATGAGTTACCAGGTATATAGCTGCTGGATCCAGAACGGGCCAGGTCTACAAAAATAAGGTCCAGCAATCAACCAGGTGACAGGCTCAAGGAGCCACAGTCTCCCACACAATTGCACTGATAAAGTACAGTGAACTCCAGAACTGGAACACCAACTCTGGAGTCTCAGAAACCCAGAGGTTGTATGTCCACTCTACTGCCAGGTGGAACTGCTCAGAGACTCAGTGTCCACTTGGAATCCATCTGGAACTTGTGTGGACTGTCATTGTACTTCATCATCCTCTTCTTATCATCACTCCTGAGCCTCCAGGGGTGCTCCATCATTTCCTTACATTGCATCGCTTAACTCCATCTCCTTTTGTTCCTGTTCATACTCCCCTGTTATTATTAGTGAGCACTTCTCTGCCTACTCTGCTATATATATATACTTATTTCTCACTTCAGATTCCTCAGACATTCTTTGCCCCCTCTTAGGCAGCAGCTGAAGTGAGTTTCCATACCTATTTACTACTCATAGCTAATCCTTAGTTGTCTGGGCAATCACTGCCCTATTATAGATTTTGTCATGTACCTTGGCCTGTATACCCCTTACACCTGAGACATGATCAGGAAAGTCTGTTCTACATAGTGGTCACATATTTGATAACAGATCAAACCTGGGAAATTGGATTTATTCACTGTACATATCCCTATCAGAGTCAGACCATTATAATTGACTTTGACTGCCAAACATTTCTATCAAAACATATCTAAAACAATAAAGGTGATAAGAGATGATATGTGTACAGGAATATGTATACCTTCATATTTGTGCAAATGCTCTTGTCTTTGAGGTTCACTCAGATATGGTTTGCAAGGAATGTATCAATTTTTACTGAACATGTGGAGACCAAGGACAAGGGTTCATATGCTAGGGAGAAGGAAAGTCCAAATGGTAACTACACAGCATGTAGGTGAAAGCGTGAAGCACTGACCAGCCCCAGCATGTGATTGCCTAGCCTGGGGAAAAGGTGAGGTGTCATTCCCACTAGAGGTAGGAGCCTGTCAGCACATTGAGCAAGTCTTGTATACCCATGCAGTAGGAGGTGGGGTATGCTTACCAGGTCAATTAACAGTGTATGTGGGGCATAGTGTACTGGAGGGAACTCTTATGGAGAGGAGGGGATGCATGTATCTATGGTGCCAGGATCTGGGCATGATGGCATAAGTAGATGAGGAAGGCATTGCTGGGCCATTGTGAAGCAAATATTCCAGGGTGGAGCTGATACAAACACCATGCCCTTGGAGGGGCTTGATACCTGCTTTCTTGGTGGTGGAGGACAAAGAGGCAGTGAACTTTGACTTGGTGAGGGGGTGATGGCCTCCTTTGTGTCTGTATGCAAAGATGTGGCCATCCATGAGTGGGCTATTTACAGTGATGTGGTTCTAAAAGGTGGCTTGAGGGTCTGACAGGCCAAGTTGCTGCACCCAGCTAACATCCTTGCTGAGGAGGGCTGACTTCATGCTGGGAAGGTGGAAGTTTGTCACCATTAGTCCCTGTCTGTCCTTCTCATGCATGAAATCAAATGGTTTGATGTGAAGCAGAGGGTTGAAGATGTCCATGTGCAGGACAGTGAACTCCCTGACATGAGCTGTACACCAGAAGGTTGTGGTAAGGCAAGCAAATACTGCTGCCTCAGCAGGGTCTGCCAGGTTGAGGTTGTCTCTCATTATACTGAGGATGTTGGTGGTATATGGTTCATGGGGTTTGCCCTTGGAGGAGGTCAGAGCTAGAGTCACTGCAGATTTGAGCAAAGCCTCAATTTTGGTGACATTATGTGACCAGTTGAGTCAATGGATGACATGCCATGTGCACCCTGCAAGTTATTGGTGACTGTGCTCCCAGAGTACTGGCCGGTGAGTGAAGAAATGAATGAGGTAAAATATCTACTTGGCTGACCAATATCATATGGCGTTTTTTCACACCTTGGCCCTTCTGCACCCTACAACTACAGGCTGTAGTTGGCTGACAATCAGCTGGCCCATCTGGCATGGTTTTTTGTCAACCTCAGCTGTCCATATGCTACAGTACCAAAGTACTACACTATGTGTTCCTGTTTCATTGGCCACAGTTCATCAGTCATTCAATCAGATGGGCCTCAGTGTCAAGCAGGTTCAAAACTTGCTTCAAAGCAAGACCAACTTGTTTCTCCCTCATTTGTCTATCAGATTTATCAATAAACGATGATAGAACTTATGCTCAACTATTGGTTTGGTCACCATGGAACCAGAACAGAACAGCATGATTGGTTTGTGTGGAAATGGCAACTTTGACTGCTTGCTGCACTGGTTTTACATGAGGGTGTGGTTGTGGTGCTTGAGTGTTCTTCCACTCATCAAACATTTTATGAGTCCTTGCATGATCATCTTGTATGTGAAGAGCGAGGTCTCCTTTGGATCAAAGCTGTTCATCAGTGACAAGGCAAAGCAAGTGGGACCCATTGATGTGAAAGTTGTCTAGAGCGAGCTTTGGAGGAAGTCACTGAGCTATTACTGGAACAGGTCACAGGAACCTAAGCCAGAATGGGTAGATGAAAAAGTTCAGCAAGCCCTGCAAAGCTCACAGCCACAGCATTTCCCCACAATGTGAACTGTCCCCTTTGATGTCTTGCTAGTGCCAGGGTATCATCAGGGTCATTATGGTCAGAGTTAATGATTTTTGAGTTGGGAGGATGGTCCATGTTGACACCAAGAATCTCAGTATCCTACAAACTTTAAGAGGGCAGTGATTGCCCAGAATACTAGGGATTATCTATGGGTAGTAAATAGGTATAGAATAAACTCACCTCAGCTGCTGCCTAAGGAGGGCAAAGAACAACTGAGGAATCCAAAGTGAAAAGTAAGTATATATATATGTAGTGGAATGGGTGGAGAAGTGCTTGCTAATGATAACCGGGGAACAGGAACAGGAACAGGAATGAGGTGGAGTTAAGTGATGTAGGATAATGAGGCTCAAGCTGGCTGTGGATCGTTCCAGTGGGATTTGGGAAGGTAGATCTTGAGTGAGTTGCCTGAGAACAAGCACTGTTGACAAAATACATTGAACTCTGGAGCTGGAACACCAACTCCACACTTCTGGAAAGTTGGAGTTCATACCTCCACTCTGCCACCAGGCAGAACCACTTGGAGTTTCAGCATCTGCTTGGAATTTGTACAGAAATTGCATGGACTTTTATTTCACCTCATCATCCTTTTCTTGTCATCACTCCTGAGCCTGCAGGGATGCTCTGCAACTTTCTTACATTGCTTAATTCCATCTCCTCCTTGTTCCTGTTCCTATTCCCTGATTATTATGATAAAGCACTTCTCTGCCCACTCCACCACATATATATACTTAGTTTTCACTTTGGATTCCTCAGTTGTTCTTTGCCCCTCTTAGGCAGCAGCTGAGGTGAGTCTATTTTATAGCTACTTACTACTCATAGCTAATGCTTAGTAGTCCCAGCAATCACTGCCATATTATAGTTTTTGTCAGGTTATGAGCCCTGCTAGCACATACTAGTGGAAAGAAACCTCTCCAGAATGACTCAACTCTCACACCATCCCTCAGCATGCTGTAGGAAAGAAGTATTCCCTAAAATTGCAACTACCAACCCTCAGAATTTCCATCACCCTATCAGACTGACCAAAACACCACAGTTCATTACACCCACCATCCGCCTCATTTCTGCCTTACTCCTTTGGAATCTGCCTATATCTGTGTGACACCCACTACTTGTGCATCACAGAAACCCGTCCGTCTTTACTGATCCCCATGTTCATGTCCACCCATACCCAGTCCTGTCCATCTTAAACTTGCTGGTAAGCCTTTTCTTTCTTTCTCTTTGCATTCTTTCCAGCAGACATAGTCTGTGAACTGCTCTATACATATTTCCTCCATTACATTGACTCATACCTTATGTTTGGGTTTGGTTTGACACTGTTGTGGGCATCTCTGCACTATAAAAGTCTGTACTTAGTCTCATAAAATACATCTTTTGTCACCATGGACTTGAGGTCAGATGCACATAAGACCCAGATGAAAATGATGCAACTACCAATGCCCCTATGCCCTCCCCAGCACACTTAAATCTTCTTATACCACTTTGCCCATCCATTTGCCCTTTAAACCCTTTGGAAAGCACACTACACTTGCACCTATACCTTCCTAGGACCAATGGACTTTCCTTTCTTCAGTTCTTCTCACACAGAATCCCTCCCAGGTTGATAATATCACACCCCTTCTTTACACTATACACTCAGTTCTGACCTCCTAACACCAAGAAGGGACTTCATATTATTTTAACTGGAGCCCACACACACAAGGGATTTCATTGAGTTGACAAGAAGGACCCTTAGGTCCAACTGCCATCATACAGAGTTTGAAATTTTACTTTCTCAACTTCAGAACCTCAGCCTTTCCAAGGATTCTGAATTTTTGGTCACTGTCAATCCTGACACTTCTCATCTGTTTATACCTTATCCACCTGTCCATCAGACATCATCACCTTTGACCAACACCATTTTTATAACACCAGCAGAGCATACCCCTGGACCTGATGATCCATTTTTATCCACTGTGCCTGGTACCACTGCACATTCCCTTCTTAGAGCAGGAGTCCTTTCACCTTTTTCTTCACCACTTACCCCCCTTCCAACTTCAGAACCATCATCTCCTTTGCCTTCCCTTTCTTTTCTCCTCTGTCTACTCAATTTCCTTACACTTCCAAACCCTTTGACAACTCCTGCACAGCCACAACCCAACATCACCTTTCCCCACATTTCATTAATGCTAATCCTCCACAGAAATGTAAAATGGCCAGCAATCTGATAGCCATGCCATTGTGCAGATCAAGGGATGAGCCCATGTAGTCATATTTTCTGAGAGAGACGGCTGGCCTGGCAGTGATTCAAGTGAAATTTGATGCACATATGGATGGGCCTGTGGTATACTACATAGAAAAATGCTGAAACATATGGGTGGGCCTGTTGGTATTGTATTGGGGTGCAATAGTCTGCAACATACAGGCAGGCCCACATATAATTTCACAAAGGGATTGTGTAGCATATGTGTGGGCCTGCCAATATATTGTGAGAATGATGGGCAACAGGTGGGGGGCCTGGATGGATTCCAAAGAATGATTGAGCAACATGACACCATATGGAGGGGCCTGGATAGATGGCAGAAAAAGATTGAGGAACATTTGGGCAGATCTGCCAATATATTGGTGGAATGTTGGACAGAAAATGGGCAGGCCCACCAATATATTGTTGGAAGGTGCAACAATGTGTGAGGGGGCCTGCCTGGATGGTATGGAAGAATTCCAGAACATTTGGGTGGGCCTGCCAATATATCATTGGAACATTTGACTAGACACAAAAGGGCCTGTCAATACTCACATAATGTAATCATATTATCATGAGGGATATGGCTGGCCCAGCCTGACAATTTCATGATGCATATGGAAGGCCTGTCTGTCACAGGCCTGCCAAATGTATATTCAGTGTTGGTCAAAGTATGGGCAGGCCCGGCAGTGATCCAAGTCAAACATGAATTTGCTAGTTGGTATACATATGGACAGGCCTGCTGCAAGAGTGTGCAATAAGAGTTTGCAATACACAATCAGGCCCACATATATTTCCTAGGGGGATTGTGTGA
>KN825956.1:0-11749 GCA_000827395.1 Paxillus rubicundulus Ve08.2h10
CTCTGCCCAACTTAAGTCCCTCGCTCGACACTTGAAGCCAGCCTTCTTGTTGTCACTCTGACCCTCCAACCTCTGACCTCCAATAACTCACCCTATTACTCAGTACCGCTGTCACTCCGCCCCTCTGCCCCTCTGCCCCTCTGCCCCTCTGCCCCTCTGCCCCTCCGCTCCTCATCTCTGCCTTTCATAAATATGCGCAACACATAAGTTGAAGCCGATGTCCACTCCGCCTCCAACAACTCCGGACAGCCCATAGGACTTAGCATCTTAACAGTTCTGGAGTTCACTGTACTTTGTCACTATAAACCAATCTTCTGATCTATTCCATTCTGACTTCTTCTGATTCATCCTATCTCTGTCAAGGTCCAGTTCAATCCTGAAGTTTCCAAATGGAGTCTGAAGGATCAGGCTGTTGGGATAAGGGGAGTGGGGATCTGGATAATCCTAAAGGGGTTGGATGGGTCAGGAACTTCAACTTCAATTTATGTGTTGTGCCCCTGTATGAATTCCATTCCTGTATTTTGGATGGGGTCAGAGTATTGGTCCTAAGATCAACTTAAGAACTAAAGAGGAAGGGTCAGAGGGAAGTCTGAAGACTTCAGAGGGTGTTAGGGATTGGATTGGAATTTAGTTGATATTTGAACTGAGGGAAATGGAGGGAAGCTACATGAGAGTTTATATACTAAGAGTCTGGTATGATATAAACAGGATAGCATTGGGGGTTTGGGAGTCCCAATGCACAGCATACAGAAAGCTATGTTGGGATTACAAAGGAAAGGCACAATGATGATGAATAGGAATGTGGGATTAGTAAGGTGATCAAAAGGATATAAGATGGAACTGATTACTCAAAGAGCCTGAAGACTTGGGAATGGGAACAGGAAGAAAGGAAAGAGAATGCTTAAGTACAAATTGGGGTTGTTGGGATGTGTCAGGATCCATTGGGGTGCATTGGAATGGATTTGGAGATGGTCAAATAGGGATGGAAAGTCATGGGACATGACAATCTCATTCTGACTCCTTCCATCTTATTCTGACTCACTTCAACCCACTCCATTGAAAAGATACTTAGTCCTCCCTGGTGTTAAGAGGTTGGAACAAAGGAAGTGATAAGAAGAAGGGGTGCAATATACTTGATCTGGGAGGGATTCTGGTGAGAGGATCTCTACAAGGGAAGGTGTGTTGGCCTCTAAAAATAAAGGGAGTGGTCATAGAGCACTATCTGTGGGTGTTCTGTGGTGAATGGACAGTTAAAGTGTAGCTGGAGTAGCAGAGATCACTGGTGTGTGTAAGGAAGTGTAGAGGGCATTGTTTTCATCCAGTTCTTATGTGTGTTTGACCTCAAGTCTGTGGTGACAAAAGATAACATTCAAAAGACCAAGTACAGACTTTTATAGTCTGGGTATACCCATGACAGCACCCAACCAAGTCAAAATGTGAGGAATAAGTATCCATAGTGGATGGAAAGTGTGGATGGCAGATAATTGACTACATCCAGTGAAACAAGTACACACATGAAATGGGGCCATAGCCAAGACTTATCAGCAAGTTTGGATGGATGGGGATGGATCTGGGTGGACATGGGCTTGAGGATCTGTAAAGAGGGACAGGTTCTGTGAGGCACAAGTCATGGGTATTGCATCAATATGCACAGATAAGGTGGGAATGGAACAGAATTGAGGCAGAAGGTGAACAGGATGAATGGTGGTGTTTGGGAGATCAATACGATGATAGAGGCATGGAAAAGGATCCTTGTAGTTGTAGGGAAGACTGCATCTCTACAACTGTGGGGACTTACATAGTGGCTGACTGTCCTCAGTCAGTCACATGACTGTGTACATGGAAGCCACATGGCTGGATGATCACAGGAGTAGAAGCTGCATGGCTACTTCATGTCCATTGGGGGCCTTCAGTGTGGAATATCTCCTTTCCCCTTCTTTTCCATCTTTCCCCTTCTTACAATCAGCACCATCTTCCTGTATAAAAACCATGTCTCCCTTCACACTTTCCACTTTACTTGCCAAGTCCATGCCCACTGTGCCAAGGAAACCAGCTGAACAAGTGGCCTTTGAGGCAGCTGCCTCCCACCTGCATGTGCTGGCTCTGACCCTGCCTGGAGATGCTGATAACTTGGTACAAGCAAGGGACATGTGGAGCGATGAATGGCACAAGGATATGATGAGTGTGGATCCCCTAGGTCAGTGTCTTGGAATGTTAATGGTATCAGGGTGCAATGGAGGAGGCCAATACAGGGGCCCATGGCAAAGAGCTAATTATCAGGCCCCCATGGGCATTATACTTAGCATCTGTGAAGCCAAAAATGCTTATAGGTGCATTGTGCAAGAAGCCATTGCTTGGAGGGAAGTGGATGACTGCATTCAGGCCAAAGCACAGGCCTGAGTAAGGTTGCCAATGGTTGAGGACCTGGCACCTCTCCAACCAGTATGGCCTACTCCTGCCCAGAGCAAGGTGGAGGTTGTTGTGCAAAAGGGAAAGAAGGTGGGCAAGGAGGGGTCAGCTGAATTTGGCATACTGATCATCCACTTGATGTAGTGATCATGCCAAGACCTAGTTGTGGATGAGGCAACACAATTCTGGTCTCAAGGGATGGTCATCCATGCACACCCATGCACAGAATGTGTGGGTGGTATGAGCCCATGTAGTGCTTTGGACTGTAGCATACAGACAGCTGAGGTTGACAAAAAGCTGTGCCAGACAGGCCAGCCAATTGTCAGCTGACCTACAGCCTGTAGTCATAGGGTATGGATGGGCCAAGGTGTGAGAAAATCCCATATGATATGGGTCAGCTGAGTAGATATTTTAGTAAGGGCATTTGAGTAATGGATGGGTTGATTGAGCTATGTCATATCCTATGTCGCACAAGTCAACTCTGCTCCTCTGGAGCCTACTCTGGACCAAGTCCACTTTCCTGCCAATGTGCAAGTCCACTTTTCCACCTTTCTGCCTCTCTGCTTTTCCACTTCTATCTAATACTTCCATTCCTGTGCCTTGTTCCTCATCCTTCATACCTTTGACAGATGTTTGACATGTCTGATAATTCCACCTTCCGATTATTTCCATTCTGACTCATCTTGACTCCTCTTGACTTATTCCAATCCTTCTGACTCATATTCTGCCCAACTCTGGTACTCTGATGTCCCCCGTGTTTACTTGTCACCATAGTATAAAAACCCTTCTTGTATTCTGTATTATGTAGTTCAAATATCAACTTTGATCACTCCTCTGCTCTGTCCATCTTAAGTCCCCCTCTTGACACTTGAAGCTAGTCTTCTTGTCATAATTATGACCCTCCAACCTCCAACTTCCAACCTCCTCTTCTGCCATTGCTCCACTCTGCAGCCTGCCACTATTCTGCCTCCTCTGTAAAATACCAGACTGAACTCAGACAAGGGCACAACACATACATTGAAGCCAAAGTCTGCTCCACTCCTCTGACAACTCCAGACAGCTGTGGAGGAACCCAATCTTAACAAGCTATGTCTGTGGGGAATGAATTTGACAATATAGGTATTCTGTAGGCCTTGGGTGGGCCAAGGGATGGGGTGACCCATAAGTATGGGATGGGGTGAGGGAGGGGTGACCTGTATGTATGTGATGGGCTGAGGGGTAGCTGGCCCATGGGTATTGGATGGGGAATGGGTGACTCGTAGGTATGGCATGGGCCCAGGGATAGGGCCAGGACTCCGTACATTCGTCAAAGAATATGTCAGCTCCTGTACCACCTGCACCCATGCCAAAGTCCCTAGGCACCGCCTGTACGGACTCCTCAAACAACTCACGATCCCAGAGAAACCTTGGAACTCCATCTCTATGGACTTCATCGAACAACTCCCTGCGTCCTCCAGTTTCACTGCCATCCTCATAGTTGTTGACCGCCTCTCCAAGCAATGCATATTCATTCCGACGCACGATACCATCATGTCTCCGGAACTAGCCAAGTTATTTTTACTCCACATGTTTTCCAAGCACAGAGTTCCCTCGCACATCACCTCCGACAGGGGTTCTGAGTTCGTCTCCCACTTCTTCCGCTCCCTTGGCAAAGCCCTCAACATCCACCTCCACTTCACCTCCGGCTACCACCAGGAGGGTGACGGACAGACGGAACGGATGAATCAGACCCTTGAACAATACCTCCGGATCTACTGCAACTACCAGCAAGACAACTGGTTGGAACTCCTACCGCTCATGGAATTCGCTTACAACAACGCACCAAGTGCCACCACTGGAGTATCACCATTCTTTGCTAACAAAGGCTACCACCTGAATATCTCCATACATCCAGAGCACGACCTCACTTCTGCTCGTGCACATGAATATGCCATCGACTTGGACGAATTGCATCAGTTCCTCCGCTCAGAGATGGCCCTTGCACAACAACAATACCAAGGTCCCGCCGACACCAAACGAATTCCGGCTCCGGACTTCAAAGTCGGAGACCTCATCTTTGTCAAGGCCAAGTACTTCTGCTCCACCCGACCCTCTAAAAAACCATCGGAGAAAAACCTTGGTCCCTACCCTATCATCGCACAACCTGGCACCCATTCCTTCACCCTCCATCTACCCAACACTATGAACTCCGTTCACCCCATTTTCCATGTCTCCCAACTAGAACCCGCAATCCCAAACACCATCCCCAACTGGAACCAACCTCCGCCGCCTCCAGTTGTAATTGACAACAAACCTGAATTTGAGATCTCCAAAATCCTAGGCTCGAAAATTGACCGCCAGAGAAGGCACTGCCAACTACTCTACCTTGTCCGCTGGGCCGGCTATGAAGGGACTGACGAAGAAACATTATGGTTCCTAGCGACAGAACTCGGGCACGCCTCTGAATTGGTTGAACACTTCCACTCCAAATACCCCACCAAACCCAGGCCTTACTCCGTTTAACTCTGGTCCTTATTCCACTACCTCCGACATTACGACCATAAACACTTTTAATTTGCCACAGGCAAAGGACCAGACTACATTGTACAAAAGAAAAAGAAAAAAACTATTCAAACACTTTCGTCCACCTCCACTTCCTCCTTGTTCCGGCCCTTCAAGGCCTCCTTCTCCTTGGCCGCCTCGCCACTTCTTCCGCCATCTGATGCTCTGCCTCCTTCCATGCCTTCATACAACGCCTACGCTCCGCACTCTTCTTCTCAAACAATTTGTCCTTGTCATCCTCGTTCTTGCGGAGTTGTTCGTCGTTCCACTTGGTTAGGTCGTTGGTGATGGATGAAGACATGATGGGAGGTGACAAGATACAAGCAAAGAATTCAAACCCTATCTGGCCCTCAGGGGTTCAGGCCTAAAGGGGGTATACTGTCATATTCCGTGTCGTGCAAGTCAACTCCGCTTCTCCAGAGCCCACTCCAGACCAAGTCCGCTACTGCACATATGCAAGTCCGCTTCTCCGCCTTCCCGTTTCTCCGCATTTCTGCCTTCTCCTTAACATTTCCATTCCTGTGCCTTGATTCCTTATCATTCACATCTTTGACAGATGTTTGACATATCTAATGATCCCACCTTCTGATTAATCCGATTTCTGACATTTCCCGACGTTCTGACATTTCCCAATGTTCTGACATTTCCCAATGTTCTGACATTTCCCGACTTAATCCTATCTCTTTGACATCTTAGAGATGTCAAATGTCTGTCAAAGGTATGAATGATAAGGAACAAGGCACAGGAATGAAAGTATTAGAAAGAAGCAGAAATTTGGAGAAATGGAGAAGTGGAAAGGCAGAGAAGCAGACTTGTATATTGGCAGGAAAGCAGACTTGGTCCAGAGTAGGCTCTGGAGGAGTGGAATTGACTTGTGCAGCATGGGATATGACAATCTCACCAGAATCATGTTCTGAGTCTGCATATTGAACAGGACATGGCATTGGTGAGTTACCATGCATATCTAGCTTGTCAGATACATGATAGTGCTGATGGCTATGCTTTGTAGGAGTGTTTACAAGTGGCAAAAAGATGGGTGATGGGGTAGGGTATAGCTGAGGATGGGTGAAAATGTCCTTGAATGGCCATGTGGTCACATCATGTCTGGATGATGCAGGGGGGGAGTCCCACAACAACCCCAAAGCCTCCTTTGGAAGGACTCAGAGGTGAGCACCATCTGAGATTCCAAGTGCAGATGCAAGAAAGGAAGTCACAATTTTTCTTGCCCCCTAGGGTTTTTTTCTTCTTTGCCCAATTCCTAAGGTGCTCTATGGCAGAGCAAACTTTTTGTGAACACTTGGGCATTGGAGGAGCTGACTGGCAGTGACCCTAAGGCCAGACCCTCAACAGCATGCTAAACAGACTTTTGGGTTGTATTTAAGTACTTAATCTACAATAATTACATTGAAAACTCATCTCTTGCTCTGGAATCTGACAAAATACAATTTTCAAATGGAGAGATTGTATATTCCATCCAGCTCAATAACTTCTCCATTTTATTTTTTCTTTAGGGGCTTCCTTCTGTTTCCTATGTATGTTCTCCCTCATCATTGCACTTTGTCACACAAGGTTTACCATAAGTGCTCTAGGACTATCTTACATTATTTCATTAGCCTCTCATTGAACAAAAGTCATTGGCTTTCTACTTCTTAATCCCCAGATTACTAGTAGTATTTGAAACAAACTTTTCTACACATTTTATACCATAAATAAGTAGACAATTGGTATGCATTTTGGTGGATAATTATCTAGTAGTTGTATCCTAAGAAAAAACATGGGATATATTTTTGATGTGCTGCTGGACACTACTGGATCATCTGTAGGCAACTGTGGTGAGCTGTAGCAACTGTGGGAATCTGGAGTGCACATCTGTGTGCTCGGCTATTGAAAAGGTTGGTCTGCTGATGCACTGTGTGGGCCTGGCCTGAGGTTGGAGCAGGCCTAGGCCCTCTCAAACCAGGCCCAACACATCATGTCAGTATTTGTATGTACTGTGGTGCCATAGGCGCCACAGTACCTTATCTGTGTGCACAAGAGGTCATGCTGGGCCGTCCACCTGCTTAGTCATCCGTCAGACGCCCTTCTCCAAAGATAGGGGCCAGGCCATGTGGTGGATCACATGTACAGTATGACAAGGGGCAGGAAAAGAAAGCAGAGGCAGCAGTTTCGAACTTGTGACAGTTCTCATCAGGGGTCTTACAGCTGCTGCCCCTACTGCTAGTCCATCCGGCCAATGCTTAGGGTACCAACTACCAATCTAATGCCCTGCCTAGGGATTTGACTCTAGTCATGGGCCACGACTGTAAGCAAGTGGCTACCCCAGGCTGGATTGGTTGCAAATTTGGGTAGATACGAGTGGGGGGTGGGAAGCTCCACCTTGTTAGACCCACAGGTCACTCGGGCACACAGGGGCCTTTCGGCACACCCGCCTGCACTTTTCCGTTGCCATACATTCTCACGGTGGGAATCAGTCACCGTGAGAACCTCTTATGCCATCGTCATGTGATTCGCAGTAGCGACACAGAAGGTTGAACTCTCGGGCATCATGAGGTGGAGAGTTGGGATGGCACAACTTCTTCCCCTTGCCAAGAGCCTGGGCAGTAGGCTGGTCAAACTTTGCTGACAGCGTCGCAGCGAGCTTTCGTTATCGGCCTTAACAACGTGACTCATGCCTTCATGAGCGCCCGAGAGTCGCCGGAGTCCTTGTGTCCACGTCACAGGTGCGAGCGCAGCGGCCGTGACAACGTTACACCGTCCTTCTCCGTTCAAGTTGACGGAAAAAAGAAGGTCGAGATCTATCAAGTTTGGACATAACGTCAGGGTATAAAACCCACTCGAAGAAACACCTACTAGTACTCTGTAATTCTCACTTCCACCCATCAACTGTCTCCTCACTATGAAGACCTTCTTAACTCTACTTGCCGCCATCACTTCTTCGAGTTCTTATACCCTTATGGCTGTGCATGCAAAGTGCCCTGTTTGCCCCACCTCTATGGGTGGCGTGAATTTTTACGTCGGATGCATTCTAAATGGTGTCACTAGTTGTTGGTGAGTCTCCCTTGTACCAGTTATTTCCGTTCGATCCAGGCGGTGCTTACTACGTCAGAGCAGGTACCAACAGATTTCGAATGGGGACTCGATATTTCTCAATTGCCAATTCAACGTGTGTACTCGCTGATACATGCTGCTTTTCAACTTGACTTTATGATGGAATATTCCTTCTTGCAGACGGAAGGAGGCATCCTTGGGGGCAATTCCAAGTGCCCGCGAAGCGTGAGGATGGCCACCAGTGGCTGTCCTTCGGCATGCCCTTCTTAGCGGTCATCCCTAGGCATACCAAAGGGTCTGACAGTCTGTGTTGGGCGAAGAGAGATTCTTACTTCTGTATTTTGTGGATTTGTTGGGTGAATCATGGTTAATCCTACCTCGACTTCATATACTTCTTACCTAATTAGCCTGTTGTACCCTCCCTGAAATGATAGGCTAATGAACCACAATATTCAGTTCCTCTCTACCATCCAATACCACTGCCAGATAGCAATTTTATTCCTAAAATGACACACTGTCTAATTCTGACCAAGTTTTGTCAGTGTCACCAACTCACACCTGAGACAAGGATCATTTGGAGAAGTTAACAAATTGGTGACTTACTTGGAAACAAATTGTAACTATGTTAGTAGAAATGTATGATAATTGTATTTGGTACAAATTCATTATCTGGTCTTTGGATGAAAACAATGAGCAGAGTTATGAGCCCAGGTGCAACATGTTTTTAGGTTTGTATTGGCACTTTGTGATAAAGCACAGTGAACTCCAGAACCAGAACACCAACTCTGGAATAATTAGAAACCCAGAGATCATACCTCTGCTCCACTGCCAGGCAGAACTGCTTGGAGTCTTGATTTCTGCTTGGAATTTGTCTGGGACTTGTGAGGACTTTTATTTCACTCCATCATTCACTTCTCATCATCACTCCTGAGCCTCCAGGGATGCTCCATCATTTCCTTACATTGCTTAATCCTATCTCCTTCATCGTGTTCCTGTTCCTATTCCCTTGATTATTATTAGCAAGCACTTCTCCACCTACTCCACTACATATATATACTTATTCCTCACTTTGGATTCCTCAGTTATTCTTTTCCCCTCTTAGGCAGTGGCTGAGGTGAGTTCATTTTATACCTATTTACTACTCATAGCTAATGCTTAGTAGTCTGGGCAATCACTGCCCTATTACAGCCCTACTACAGTTTTTGTCATTTTGTCTACTCATTTTTGTGCTTGCCTGCCTATGGGCAGACAAAATTAAATGTGTTTAGGCCCCAAAGTGGGTACATTTCTGTAGACATATGTACCCTCTGTGGGGGAGGTTGTACCATATTCAAATGTTGTACCCAGTTAAATAAGTTTGGTCACTATGTTCATTTGTCAGATTCATTAATCCAGGTGAAATATGTCAGCCAATTTCTCACCGATTTGCTCAGCAGACAAAGTGGTCTTTGCCTCAGGTGTCACCACTCCCTGGGAGCCTAATTCATCATTCCCTAGCATTGTGACTGAGTGATGCAAGATCCTTAGGGTTGTCAGGACTTCCATTTCTAACATGTAGTGATGCATTAGTATACAGTTTCCCAGGGATGGCTAAAGATCCACATACTAGGATATAAGGTAGGCCTCATGTGGGTTCATCCAATGTCATATGATTCCAGCATGACATATGATAGAAAATCCACTAGTAATCTACAACATCATAATAGGTGTAATCTGTCAATGAAAATTTAGAGAATATGCATTCCAAAATTTCCATAGTTTCATTTTTTGATTTGGTGATGATTTACAAGAGTAGTGAATTTTAATTTTACACTGTACAAGACAAGTTAAGGGTGGTGAGATGTGGGGCCAAACTCACCTGCCAAAAGTCACACCCTACAAACCAGAAGCCATCATGCTGCTCAAGAAAGACCTGTATAGACAGTGGGCAGAGCACCTGAAGAACTCACAAAAGTTGAAGAGGACCAGGACTGGCACTGGGCCCAGGATTGAGCCCATGTAGTGCTTTGGACCATAGGATATGGCCAGCTGAGGTTGACAAAAACCCGTACCAGGCGGGCCAGCTGATCATTGGCCGACCTATGACCTGTAGCCATAGGGTATGGATGGGCCAAGGTGTGAGAAAATCCCATATGATATGGGTCGGCCAAGTAGATATTTTAGCAAGAGTATTTTGAGTGATGGATGGGTTGATTGAGCTATGTCTGTGGGGAATGGATCAGACAATACAGGTATTCAGTAGGCATTGGGTGGGCCAAGGGATGGGGTGACCCATAAGTATGGGATGGGCTGAGGAATGGGTGACTTGTAGGTGTTGGGTGGGCTGAGGGATGGGTGACCTGTAGATGGGCCTTGGGAGGGGTGAGCCATATGTATGGGATATGCCGAGGGATAGCTGGCCCATAGGTACGGGATGGGCTGAGGAATGAGTGACTCATAGGTGTTGGATGAACCGAGGAATGGGTGGCCTGTAGGTGTTGGATGGGCCGAGGAATGGGTGGCCCATAGGTGTTGGATGGGCCAAGGAATAGCTGGCTCGCATGTATGGGATGGGCTGAGGAATTGGATACTCATAGGTATTGGATGAGCCAAGGAATAGCTGGCCTGTAGGTATTAAATGGGCCGAGAAATAGGTGACTTGTAGGTATGGGATGGGCTGAGAAATGGGCGACTTGTAGGTATGGAATGGGCCGGTGGATAGCTGGCCTTGGGATGGATGGTCTGGGATATCTACCCTCAGGTTTGTTAACCTGGGGTGAACAAACACTAAAGTAGATATCCTGGTGCCAACAAACCCTATAGGAGATATGCTGATGCAGCAAAGTCAATAGTAGATATTAAGGTGCCAAAACACCCTATAGTAGATATTCCAATGCAACAAAGCCAAGAGTAGATATTCCAACGTATCAAAGCTGATAGTAAATATCCTGATATACCAAATATTCTGACAGAACAAAGCCGAGAGTAGATATTCCGATGCACCAAAGCCAATAGTAGATATTCTGATACACCAAAGCCAATAGTATATATTCTGATATGACAAAGCCGATAGTAGATATTGATATTGACAAAATACAGTGAACTCTGGAACCGGAACACCAACTCCACTTTTCCGGAACATTGGAGTTCATACCTCTACTCCACTGCCAGGTAGATCCACTTGTTTTTCCAGTGGCCACTCGGAACCCATGCGGAACTTATGCAGACCCTTATCACACTTCATCATTCCTTACTCGTCATCACTCCCAAGCCTCCAGGAATGCTCCATCACTTTCCTACATTGCTTAATTCCATCTCCCCCTTGTTCCTGTTCCTATTCCCTTGATTATCATTAGCAAGCGCTTCTCCGCCCACTCCGCTACATATATATACTTAGTTTTTCACTTTGGATTCCTCAGTCATTCTTTGTCCCTCTCTGGCAGCGGCTGAGGTGAGTTTACTTTATACCTATCTATTACTCCTAGCTAATCCCTAGTAGTATGGGAAATCACTGCCCCATTATAGTTTTTGTCACCCAGATGAGGCTGTTGGTGCATGAGAAGATGGAGGGGAGATGGTGCCAACTTGCCTCCATCCACGGAGGGGCCAACCAACTGAAGGCTGAGGTGTGATGAGCGCTGACCCTCAGCCTCCAATGCAAGGAAAGTAGATTTCGGATGGGAATGGGACATTTCCAAGTGGAGTCTCTGCATCTGGCGAGAGACCGATGCAGGCAGGGCCAGTGACCTGAGGGATGAGGTGGAGAATGAAT
>KN825957.1:0-11809 GCA_000827395.1 Paxillus rubicundulus Ve08.2h10
ATCTGGTTATACCATCACTTCACTGTTCCCCTGATGTGGGAGTCTGTAGTAATGGACAGAGGATTTCATCTTCAGCAAGAGGGCTAGAGTGGCTCCTTTCTGAAATTTCCTTGGTTTTCCCTAGTTTTGTGGTTGTGCCTATGTTGACAGCCTGAGTGTTTTCCTCTGAGTTGTCTGACTCAATTGTCAGATTAATGACAACATTGGTATCTGAGTGCAGTGGTTGCATGGGTGATGGTGGTACACTTGGGACTGGATTCTGGATGGCACCATCATCTTCATCACTTGGGGCATGGCAAACATGATGTGAAGCCATGTCCTATAACCTGAAGTGTACTAGACTATAGGTGTGTCAGGCTTCTCACTGTGACATGTAAAACCTACACATACTATTACAAGTTTCAAGTCATAAATTGTGGTTGATGAAATAGTGTTAGTCACTGCTAGTGATGTTAGTTACCTGCTTCCCTAACATGATGGACAAGAGTCAAAAATATTAATGAGAGTGTAGCAATCTGAACATATAATAAGTGACAATGTAGTAAGCCCCTAAATTACCACCTGCTCCTAATCATAACCCAGTGTGACATTGAGATAACCCTATGTCCATCTTCGAACCAAAAACAGTTCTTTCTACACTGCAGAGTTTGTCAGTTCTCACACCTGGTGAATGCAACAAATTCAAGTCTGATTGGGCAACATCAGTCAATGAGTGGTTGACCCAGGGAAAGTGACAGGCTGAATGGACTTGGTTCAGGTGAAAAAGTGTGTACAAATTGACAGAATACAGTGAACTCTGGAACTGGAACACTGACTCTGCACTTCTGGAATGTCAGAGTTCATACCTCTGCTCTGCCTGGCAGTGGAGCCACTCGGAGTCTCAGCATCCACTCGGAATTCATGTGGAACTCCCATGGACTTTTATCATATATCATCATCCTTTTCTTGTCATTGCTCTGGAGCCTCCAGGGATGCTCTGTCACTTTCTTACATTGCTTAATTCCATTTCCTCCTTGTTCCTGTTCCTATTCCCCTGATTCTCATTAGCAAGTGCTTCTCTGCCCACTCCACTACATACATATACTCAGTTTTCACTTCAGATTCCTCAGTCATTCTTTTCCCCTCTTTGGCAGCGGCTGAGTTTGGACAATCACTGTCCTCTTATAGTTTTTGTCCAAAACATGGAAGGACTTATCAGCAGCAAAGGTGAGTTCATGTCCCTTATTTCAGTTGGAATGGGAGGCCAAGGTTGTTGAGTATGTCAATTTTGTTTGGAAAAATACTTGCCTACACAAGAAGGGGATGCCACCAAAGAAACTTTCATACAATGTGCCCCTCCTTGGCCCCCATTTCATGCCTTCAACACAGCTACATGCAAGCAAGTGTTCTGGGACATTGATTGTCAGCTGTCATATACTGTGCCCTGACAGTCAACTCTGCCCCTCCAAAGCCCACTCTGGCTCAACTCTGCCTTTCTTGCCTCTACCAAGTCTGCTTTCCACCTTATCACTTGTCTGCTTTTCTGCTTACCTCTCTTACTCCTGATTCCTGTACCTTGTTCCTCATCCTTCATACTTTGACAGATGTTTGACATATTTAATAGCTCCACCTTCCAATTCACTCCATTCTGGCTCATTCTGACTCCTCCTGATTCATTCCTATCTTTCTGACATCTTTAATTCACATTCCACTTCACTCTGGCACTCTGGTGCCCCCTGTAGTATAAAAACCCTCCTTGTATTTTGCATTCCTCAGTTCAAATATTGACTTTGATCACTCCTCTTCTCTGTCCACTTAAGTCCATCTCTCAACACTTGAAGCTAGTCTTCTCGTTGTCACTCTGACCCTCCAACCTCCAACCTCCAGCCCCCCCCTTACTACTCTGTTCTGCTGTTGCTTTGCCATCACTCTGCTCCACCCCACCGCAAATACTGGACTGAACTCGGACAAGGGCACAACATATAAGTTGAAGCTGATGTCTGCTCTGCTCCAACTCCAGACAGCCCAGAGGACTCAGATCTTAACATCAGCCCTGAGATCCAATACTTGAAACCACTCAACATTGTACATCCTTTCTATTATCCAGAGCTCACTCAGTGCCCCCAATGCCACTCATGTGACAAAATCAACTTGGAGGGTTGGATGGGAACTGGGCATGTGAGATCCATGGACTGTTACTGTTTGTCAAAGAAGCCACACTAGGCTTGCAGCTTCAGTGCAATGCCTGTAAAGCAAGATATCAGTCTGCAGTAAAAACTGGCCAAGCAGACAGCAATGAAAACCAGGATGATTATGATTATCATGAAAGTCTTGCCAATGGTCTTGAGGACAGGACACAGGCCCAATCTGAGTCACCATGTACAGTGGCTGATGACTCAGTGGAGCAAGATGGCATTGATGGTTATTATTTTGCAATGATGGGCAATGCATTCTGGAAAGCCTGGAAGCCATGGGAGATATTTCATAAGTGTTGTCTGTGTGTTATGACAATTGTGCTCACCACGTTGAAACATACTAGATGGCATACCAATTTTCTATCAGCATGGTGGTGTGATGAGGGATCTTTTCAATATGATTGTTGAGCTGTGGCTGTCTTCTACATCAGCAGGATTAGCAGAACAAATCAAGCATAAGTCCTAAACCTTTTGACCACCTTGCACTGATTTGACAAGCTTTATTAGAACTTCACTTGTTGGAGTACAAACGATGCACTCTGGATTACCTCAAAACCCTCGAGGCTCAGAAGTCAAAACAGCAAGGAGCATCCTTCTTTGGCACAAACCTTCAACCCTTCTTGCCTCCAACAAATCTATGCTGACAAGTATATCTCACATGACATGATTTTGGAGGTATTCCTAGACTTTTCTGCTTGAAGCAGGCGCCCCAAGTGTGAGAGTTACTTGAAAACGCTGCCAAGTATGTATTTTATGTTGCAGTACCAGAGAAGACTTGCTAATGCTTGTTGATTCCTAGTGATCTGTGGTTCAATGCACAGTACATTCAAGGCATCTGGAAAAGCTGTTCTCACCAATCCAAGTCATCAAAAGTCTAAGGAGCACAAAGGTGGAATCCTCAGCATCATCAATGAGAAAAATGAGATCATTAGTTGGGTAAGTGCCAATGCACCTGCATACTTATCACAGTAAGGACACTGATTCAATCAATCTCACAATTGTCAGTGATTCTGCCAAACACATGCAAATGTTGAAATCAAGGAGTTGTTGTGGGGCATCAAGCACTGTCATGAGATTCTAGGTATCCCAGAGCCTGAAATGATCATTGCCAACAATCGTTGCCAGGTCTGAAGTGCTGTGAGCACCATTTTTCCCAATGCTGACTCCAGCCTTGATGTTTGGCACTTCATTGCAAGGTATGCACTCAGCTCCAGGTCTCAGGTATATTCAACATGTAGCTCTGGTTTGGTACAGATATGTTGCTGTTGTTCTCAATGCAAGAAAAAATCCCCACTGAGTTGTGGTTGCTGCTGACATCACCAATGTGATTCTCAAGATGCATGCTACTGATGGAAAGGGAGTGGAATATTGGAACAAAACTGAGCAAGAGGAGAAGCTTATTGCAGCATCTGGTGAGTGGGAAAGAAAGGGAACAGTGTGGTCAGCTGCCGCACAAAAGGTAGGCCTCAGAGTCCAAGTGTCATGTGCTGGTGGCATCATGATTACTCATTTTTCTGCTTGCCATAGGTGCATCAAGAGCAGCTCAAGCACATTTGCAAAGGTTGCCTTACACATCATCAACAAGATATCCAATCTGATGGAAGCTGGATCGAGGGCTCACACAAAGGGTGGAATGGGGTCCAACATGTACAGCCTAGCAGCATTGTCATGTTGAGAGGGTTACTGCCTGATTTTGTGCTGTGCCATAACCTTTGCATAGTTGATTGCAGAGATGACAAGTCATCCTTTATCACTTCCACCCATGGCTCACACCATATCAGTCTCATGCATGGCATCACTACAATCCATAACAAGCTTAAGAAACTTGAACCTGCATCTAAGGTTGAGACACTCCCAGAACTGCCTGACATTGACTCAGGTGAAGTTTTTGGCTTGATGAAGTCAGATTACAGCACAACATTCAATGGCCTCCTTTTGGTTAAAGAAGAGCTCTCTGATGTTGAAGATGAAGCTGCTAGGTCACTCAACTTCAATAACAACAAGGCCATCAACCTAGCCCTGCATGCAAGCAGAGCAGTCATATTTGATGAATGGCAAATTGACCCTGCCATGTTGGAGCAACTGCAAATGTGTGCCACTTCTGGCAGATCTCATAAGTGTCACTCAATCTCCTGCTTTCTGCTCTCACCACTACTTTTCAGTACAAGGTACTGATACAACAAAGCCAGCCCTGTCCTTGTCCTCATCTAATGCATCAGTGTTACTACCAACAACAAGAAAGGCTGGCACCATGATGCTGTCCTCCAACAATGATAACTTGGAGCTAGCCAGCCTTAGTGTCATTCCAGTGCCAGCAGCGAAGTGTATATGGACAATGTTGCTGGAGACTTTGAGTTCCACTTCCACTCTGACACAAGACTCAGAACTACTTGGGCAGGCAAGTGCAAACATGGTGAGTGGTCTCAATTGAACTACACCACATTCTTGACTTATGCATGGTTCAATTCAGTCTCAGCTGCCATCAAAGGACTTTGAATGCCACGGCAGAGTGCAGTCAGCCACTGTTGGCATGCTTGAGTCATATTTCAGGACCTCAGGCCCAAATCCACTCCATAGCATGACTGTGGTGGCAAGCAAATTCCCAGCATCTTCACGAGCTGGGAACCACCCACAACTCAACACCAACCATCCCCTGTCCTCATCAATTCCAAGTATGCTGAGTACTGCCACTACTAATAGATCAGGTGCACTGCTGTCAGAGACCACAGTCCATGGTCCAACCTGACTAAGCTCATGGAAAGACTGTGGGAATCAGGTTCCCTATATGTTAATACTGCCATGCCACACATCACACCAAAGTCACTTTTCATGGTACATCAGTAAATCCCAAAGTCCATGGTGACCCTTAATTGGACATTATGTAGTAGATTATCAGGCTATCATGTGAAATCAATGTTGATGTCCGTCAATGTGAATTAAGGCCACTCGTCTCAGGGATTTTGAATGCTTTGGAATTAACACTTATTATTGCACATTGGTCAAGGTTTTATAAAGCAGAAATTGGCATCTCATGGAGTACTGCACCATCTATTAGAAAGAGTAAAAAATGCACAACAATGAGGAGTAAGCAACAATCAATAAAAGTAGTGGTAATGTCCTGGAAAGCGGGAGGGGAACATGGATTTGCAGATTCATAGTGTACAGTAGGGCGGGAACAGGGATTCATAGTGTATAGTAGATGGGAAATGGGATTCATCTGCAGTAAAATAAGTCCAAATTAGAATAATACATGCACCTTGCACAGAAATGGTCTCACCACAGCAACACACGCTCATCCACTTCTTCACCACTCTCCTGAGAGGTGCTGCTCAGATATTTCTCAACACTGTCTGGACCCTGCTTCTTGAGGATGGTCCTGGCCATGGCCATGATGGTTTGCAGGTCATTATCCCCTCTTGTGGAGATTGATTGTACATAGGGGAGTGTCGAGTCTTCCCAGTTAGCCATTGAAAAAGCATACCTCGTTGTGCTTTCCTTCCCAGTAGCTACATTCAATGACTTCAGCATCCTTGCCTTGCCGTGTTTGAACTGTGAACCAGTGGCCTCTGAGAGGACATCTTCTGTGACGAAGGCACCATCACAAATGCAGATCAAGGAATGCTTGATCTAAAATGACAATGAGTTAGTTCAGTATAATAGCAGTTGTGGAACTGACTGCAGCAGCACAAGCAGAGAGGGCAGCGGTGATACCACACGCTGCAAGTCTTTCCGTGTCCAATGCAGGTACATCTGCATATCCAACGGTGCTGTGAACATGGGCAGTGGCGAGTAGCTGAAGAATAAAAGCAGAGCGGAAGGCCTCTGATTTCACTGGTTTGTCTAAGTGTTCATAGACAAACATGCATTTCTGAAGGAGGGATGTGGCAAGATCCATGATATCAATGTCTTTGTTGTGAGTGAAAAAATCATTCATGATTGCCAGTGCTGTGGAACCAAAGTTGCTGCGCCACTCTATCACGTGTTGAACTACCTGTTCAATAGTGGTAAATCATGTTAGCTATGGTGCCGGATCAGTAAAATAATTATGAAGAAACTTACCACTCCATAGATGGAGCCTTGAGCAGATACCTTATATTTTACATTGGGGTAGATGGTGGTGAAAATTTCTGTGAGAGCAGGGAGGAGAATTTTAGCATCAGTAAGCTTCCAAATATTGGTCTGACTTCCACACCAAAGGAGAACAGTGGGGATGAGGATTTTGCGCCAGTGGCATTGGTCTTGGCAAGGTGGGGGGAGATCCGTGTGATGGTAGGCAGAGCGTGACCTGAAAACCTCTCAACCCAATAGCTGGATGCTGTGGCCTTAGGTGCTTGAACTGCAGAGTTGACAGGTATGTCACTAGAATCTGACTCCTCTGAATCTGGAACAAGGATAACAGGTATATTCTCCTTCTTGACCTTCTTGGCAGGGGTCACCTTCAAGTTAGCACTGGTTGTTGAAATGGAAGTCTACAAGTAATGATTAATTAAGTTGTCTGAAAATAAAATGAACCTACCAATGTGGTTGTTCAATGAGCCTTTGCAGGTGCCATTGCAGCAGCATTTGTGCTGGATCCCACTCCAGCAGAGTGGGGTACCTTCTTGACATAGACTGGCTCTGCTGTCTGGCATGCATTGGGAACCTCTATGTCCATTTCATCACCTTCTATGGCATTGATGGGGGTGTCTTCTTCGCTCTGCTCGCCTTCTGTTTCTGGAACAAAAAAGATGTCTTCAGGGACTTGCTTGCACTTCAACCTGCTGGCAGTTTCTGCACCGTGAGATGTGACAATTTGCAGAGTTTTCTGTAATCAATGTTAAATTTATCATGTAATTGTATGTAGGTGAAGAACGTACCCTCACAACTTGTTTCCCTTTAACCTGGCTCTGGGTTGCTGCATCATGTTCTTGTGAGTCATCAAAGTCTTCATCTGCATATCCACCAACTAACAAGTCACTGTCAGTGCTCTTAAGGCATGGTGGTACAGGTTTGGGATCAGGGGCAGACATTGCAGCTGTTTATCTAGAGAAGGCAGAGAATATGAATGATGGTGGTGCTTTTCCAGACACTCTGCTGAAGGAGGTGTGAGTTGGGGTGGCGGTGTTTTTGTGTGATTGCAAATCATGATCTGTTTTCCAGTTATCAATGCAGCCATCCAAGGAAACTATCTTGTTTGAGCTGAATTCAGATGTCAAATTGAGAAAGAACAATGTTGACTCTGTGAGCATCAGCATTGTGGTGTGTAGGAAAGAAGCGCACTCTGCCAACTTTCCTTTCTGGTCTCCAACATGTGTGATGCCTCCAAAGGGACTGACTGGTTGAACAGCTGCAGCAGTGAGCCTTCCAACTGTCTGCTCAATAGAAACCTTCAGTGATGGCTTCTCAGCCTTCCCTTTCTTTGGCTTTGTCCTATTCTGAACCCCAGTATCCTCATTGCTCTGCATCTCTAAGTCACCTTCAGCATCCGCAGTATCTCTGTTGTCCTCCACACTGGCAGCTTCTTGACCTGCCGGGATGGCAGAGGGGCCATCTTCTTCATCAACAAGGGCCATCTTCTTGACAGGCTGTGGACGAGGGCAGACCCCCTTAGGTCTGGGAGTTGCTGCCTGCATTTCTTCGGCTGCCATCCTCATCTGAATACCTGCCAGTTGCTCAAGGCCCTGGACTGCAGCAGCCTTTTGAGCCTTGCTGCATTGCTTCTGCTTGGCAAGGAGGATGACTTCACCAGGATGAGAGTTGGCGTTTTTCTGCACGAGTTCGACAAGGAGAGACGGTAGACATATTTAAAACTGGGGTAGTAAGACTTAGGACTGAGGAGCTGAAGGTACTATGGCAGCGAAGAACTTGAGAGGATGCGGGGTGCTTTTGTAAGTGTTGAAGTGTAGCATTTTGGCAAATGAATTTTGACTTGTTATTGGTAATCCAATGCTAGTGTGACAATTGTGTACCAATTCCCTTCAACACTTTCACGCAGTGACTTGTGCATCTCACAGCAACATTTAAAAATGCCACCCATTCCACATACACAGCTGGCACAACGTAACTTCAACACTGTTCAAATTGCTTGTGGGCTATGTTCACATTTTTTCAAGACAGCTGCTGGATGTACGAAGCACCATAATTCAGCCCACCCCCAGCTCTTGATCCAAGACCCAAATCACCTGCCACCAGTCACAAGCCATGGAACTCCAGGTAATACTACAGATATTGATCATGACATGGATGGAAATTATGATCCACAGGGTCACAGGTCTGATGTGGAACACGAGAGCAGTCAGAGAAATCCTGCTCATGGAGAGGACCATGATGCAGAAGTTGTGAGCAAATATATTGGTCAGACGAAATGACTGTACCACAACTATCACACAAGATTGGATGGTAAGCTTTGCTTGAACTGACAAAAGGTGCACTGAGATATCTAGAGATTTAATAGCATGACCTTGTGATGTGAACAGCACATTCCTGCCTCCTGGAACACCTGCACCTCCAATAGAACCAAAAACACCTACTGATTGGACCCCCTTCTGCGACCACATCAAATTTGAGACCACTGAGTTCCTGTACAAACATAATCAAATGTCCACAAAAGACATCAACATCTTGCTCTCACTTTGGGGTGCAACCGTGGTAAAACATGGTGACAACCCCCCATTTGCTGATCATAAGGATCTCTATGACACCATTGACAGCTTTGTATTGGGTGATAACAAATTGCAGAGCTTCAAGGTGCAGTACACTGGTGAAAGACCAAGCACCAACCCTCCACCGTGGATGGATGCAACATATGATGTTTGGTTCCGTGACCCACACCTTTCAGCATGTAACATCCTTGGCAATCCCAGTGTGGCCCATGAGCTCAACCTCTGACCTTATCATGAGTACTCAGCACAGGGAGACAAAAGGCAATGGAAATATTTCATGTCCGGTGACTGGGCATGGGAACAAGTGGTGAGCCATCTCCAAATGACTCACTCACTATTGGAGATTTACCATTATGTGCCAAGGACCTGATAGCAGAAGACCCAGAAACAATAGGGTCTACCTTCATCCCCATCATTCTTGGTTCTGACAAAACAATGGTGTCTGTTGCTACTGGAAATAATGAATACTACCCCCTTTATCTATCAATCAGTAATGTGCACAACACCATTTGTCATGCACATTGAGATGCTGTTGTCCTCATTGGCTTCCCAGCCATGCCCAAAAGTATGTCATTTTGTTGCTCTGTCATCTCATTTTCTTACAATCCAAGCAGCTACAAAAGAGCATGCAGCCACCCACCATGATGAAGCCTGAAGTTGTGCGCTTTGGAGATGGTCACTACTGCCATGTTATTTACAGATTAGGTCCTTATATTGCAGATTATGAAGAACAGGTGCTTCTCACCTGAATTGTGCGTGGCTGGTGTCCCAAGTACATATTTTCAGCCTCACTACATCTCCATGATCTCATGCTCATGGTCTCAATGTGTAGATGCCTAGCCAATAGGGAAAATCTGGATGAAGACGCACTTCACCATTGTTGTGACTACACAGAAGTGCTCGTTGAGGAGGGAAGCCTGGGTGAGCTTTGGGATGAGTTTGGAATTGTGGGGGACCTTGTGGTAAGTCAGATTCTCTGCAGCTGTGTACTCAGTGAACTAATCTTGTTCTTCTAGCCATTCACAAACAATTTTCCACATGCCAATATCCACCAGCTCATTGCACCTGACATATTGCACCAAGTTATCAAGGGCACATTCAGAGATCACTTAGTTGATTGGGTCAAGAAGTATATCTGCAACCAGCACCCCAAATGCAAGGCAGACCAGATCTTAGATGACATTAATCAGAGGTAAGTCTTTTTTACAATATCCTCAGCTAGCACAATGATCATTGATACACCTGCAGGATTGCCACAGTTGCATCATTCTCAGGATTATGGCAGTTTCCTCAGGGGCACAGATTTAAGCAGTGGACTGGCAACAATTCAAAAGCTTTGATGAAGGTAGGCCACATCAATTATGTCATGCCATCATTACTAACTGGCCATCATTACAGGTTTATCTGCCAGCAATCAAAGGGCATGTGCTGCAAGACGTTGTGCTGACTTTTCATGCATTTCTGGAATTCTGCTACCTTGTATGGTGCAATGTAACTATGGAAACAACACTCAATAAAATTGAAGGTTCCCTCCAATGCTTTCATCAATATAGTGAAGTCTTCAAGACAACTGGAGCTGTGCTTACTTTCTCACTACCTCACCAACATTCCCTCAAGCACTATGTTCACCACATTCAACTCTTTGCAGCACCTAATGGTCTCTGTTCCTCAATCACAGAGAACAAACATATCAAGGTTGTCAAGGAGCCCTATTGACATTCTAACCACTTTAATGTGCTTGGTCAAATGCTTGTAACCAACCAGTGCTTGGACAAGCTGGCAGAGATGCCACAGCATGTTAGACAGGACCTGCCTTTCAGCTGTGCTCAACTGTTTAAGTAAGAGAGGGAACTTTTCCCCCAGGATGGATTGATCTGAATATTTTTAATCATGATATGATTAATCCAGGAGTTCCCAGATCCTGAAGAGCTCCCCAAGTTCATTGAACTGACAGCTACTCAAAGGGGGACTGTAGAGGCTAGCAGGGGAAGCAATGAGGATATGGAGACCGATGATGGCCCAAAGCTTATTGAAGCTCATGTGCAGTTGGCAAGAACCACATGCAAGTCATTTCAAACTTATAACTTCACGTTGTACTTAAGAGGGGAAGAAGTGTTCCCAAACTGTTGCTACACTTGCTCGTGAGCTTGGTATCCCATGCCTTCCAATCCTCCTCCAACAATTTCTCTTTGAGCAGATGCTCCCTGATGACCTGTGGTATCTACATGATGTCCCCTTCCATGAATGCCCTCACTACAAGGGCAAGGTCTCTGTCATTCACTCTGCCTCATCAAGATTTTATGCCCCCAGCGACCTGAGTGGTGTTGCGGGGATGTGTACAGAGCACATCCATGCCTGTCCAAAGTGGTGGAATGAACATGCTCGCTATGCCTGTGTTTTCATCAACACAGACGTCACAGAGGTGGGAGAGCGGGGTATATGTGGACTTGAAGTTGCGTGCGGTCATTGTTTCTTGTCTTTCACTTTCCAAGGGATCACTTACCCTTGCGCAGTAATCTGGTGGTTCGACAAGATTGATGACAGCCCAGACATGGACACAGGGATGTGGGTTGTGCACCCCACATATAGTGCTAATCACTTCCCAGAGTATGCAATTATCCACATTGATTGTATTTTATGAGCAGCACACCTCATTCCTATATACAGCTCTCAATTTCTCCCTGAAGATCTCGATCACCAGCACTCATACAGTGACTCCATAAACCATTGCAATGTTTGGCCTAAATTCAATGTGCAAAGCATATCACAAAATGGCGTGAGAATCTCGCTTAGCTCTGATGACGCGCATTGTAGTAGTCACTCCTGGCTACAAATCGGTCCCTGGGTCATGTGATTTACTTCAGGGGCTGTGGAAATATGCCAATTATAAAACAGTAACACCATTGCAATGGTTTATGTATGTACTCTATGATAAATTAGGGTATTTGGGAAATATCAGTACTTGGTATAGCCTCCCTTGGCCTTAATCACTGC
>KN825958.1:0-11757 GCA_000827395.1 Paxillus rubicundulus Ve08.2h10
AAGCATCAAAACACCCCACCCTAGTGCATTCAGTATACATAGGGCCTCTGAGATGACACATGGTTTGGACAGCAGGCCTCAGTGACTGTCTAACTGGGTTTCAAGCCAGTCTCAAGTCGTTTTCCACCTAGCTTTGATACCTATGAGCTGTGCAAGATCCCTCCAATATGAGAGGACCCAGAATGGCAAGGGTACTGAAGGAAACCTTGGATCATAAATTGATGTTGCACCATCAAGCCACACCTGGCCAAAGGACTGAAGAAGGAGGTTGGTGATAGCAAGTGGAGGGATTGATCAATGCATGAAATCATAGGGGATTTTGCTGGACTCAGCTGGAGGGTAAACGGAGGAGAAAAATGTGCTAGGGATGATTGTGTTCAAGGTCATTGTGGGATTGAGTAATGGAAGGGAAGTTGAGTCAAGAAGTGCTGAGATTGGAAGAGAGGAGTGAGATATAAAAGCCTCAAAGTGTGATGGTACAGATAGTAGCCTGTCATACTCATTCTGCAGGTCATCTGGAGCACCAAGCTGAAGGTCTTGATCGCAGAGGCCTTGTGAAATCCACCAGGAGTTGTCAAAAGGCATCACTGCTAGACAGAGGTTCTTCAAGTTGGTAGTTCAAGTTATCCATGAGTTTCAACAAGGTGGCAACAAAGGAAACTTCTATTGTGAAGGTTGGTGGACTATGATAGAATACTAGGTAGGAGTTGATTGTTATTGTGACAGGAGTTGCAGCAGTGCTGCAGTGTACCCAATGAATCACCAGCCAGTGACAAGAACCAAGGAGAGAAGTTTGTCACATGTCACACCAGCCCACGAACCTACAAACTTAGCATGACACGGTGTCACACCTGACCCCCCACGAACCTAAGGTCAAATTAGTACATCTGTGTCGCTACTGCGAATCACATGACAATGGCATAAGAGGTTCTCACGGTGACTGACTCCCACCGTGAGAATGTATGGCAACGAAAAAGTGCAGGCAGGTGTGCCAAAAGGCCCCTGTGTGCCCGAGCAACCTGTGGGTCTAACAAGGTGGAGTTTCCCGCCCCCCACTCGTATCTACCCGATTTGCAACCAATCCAGCCTGGGGTAGCCACTTGCTTACAGTTGTGGCACATGACTAGAGTCAAATCCCTAGATAGGGCATTAGATTGGTAGTTGGTACCCTAAGCATTGGCCAGATGGTCTAGCGGTAGGGGAAGCAGCTGTAAGCCCCCTGACAAGAACTGTCATGAGTTCGAAACCGCTGCCTCCACTTTCTTTTCCTGCCCCTTGTCATACTGTACATGTGATCCACCACATGGCCCAGCCCCTATCTTCGGAGAAGGGCATCCCGACGGATGACTAAGCAGGTGGACAGCCCGGCACGACCTCTTGTGCACACAGATAAGGGACTGTGACGCCTACGTCCGTACAAGTACTCTCGATGTCGCCCATTTAGGGTACGTCAGCTACGACTGCTTGACGAATAAGGTCGGACATGATAACTATCCTTCCCGCAAAAAAAAAAGGTTAGAAAAACGATTGACCCCACCCAGAAAACACTCTAACCTGAGGATGATGCTTAGGTCGAAGGAAAACGAAATCAAGGATGCTGGACCTCATCAGAAAACATGTGACCAATGACGTGCATAAGTTAGGAGACCGGGATGTCGGGCCTGTATGATCGATGGATAACACACATCTTTGTTTTTAGACCTGGCCCATTCTGCGTAGGAATTTCTGGTGTGTGAACACTATATACCCTTGACGCTAGTCCAACCAATCGCTCCTCCAAGCTATCTAATCATCGGGATGAACACGACCTTCCCCACGGTGTCCATTGACGTGGTAAGTGTCACAACTCCTTCCCACTTCCCAGGTCAACCTGGTCGTGGTCCTGACTGTATTCTATGCACCATGCTCCAAGCTCACAACGACAGCGCAGGTCCTCGAGCGGCGTAGTGCCAAAGAAGTCCTGCACGCCATACTGCATTCAATATTGTTCCATCGGTTGTTTGGCACGGTGAAACCTCAGACATTCGAAGTACTCGATGTCACAATGGTCGGTCATTCCAGCTGAGCACCTCTTTCCCCTGGTGATCGAACAGAGTCGATAATAGCCTGGTGTTGCGGACTATGAGATGGAACAGCTCGTGGATGAGAAAGTAGATATCTTCTGGAAAGGTATCGAAAGTGGGGCCAACAAGCGAGGTCAGGTATGTGTTGGAATACTCCGTCGATCATTCCAAGTCTTGATTTGCTATTCCTGGCCCTGTTTTTAAACGCCATACGACCATCTGACTCGTAGATCTTGGTCACATTCTCAGAAAAGAAACCAAAGAAGTCGTGGTTTCAGGTATATGTTGGAGAGGAGGACGTTCCTTGGGAGCAATGGTCAGTTTGCTTTCCTCTCGTTCCTGATTTTCCAAAGTTGGAAGCTACACGCTCACCCCAACGGGTCTATACAGGATCGTCAATGCGGAGCTAAGGCAGCCGAAATCAGACCGAGGTATGCACAGCGTCCAGCTAACATGTCAACCCCGAAATATCGAGTCGCGTGACTGATCACCCTTACCCTCTTTTTCTCTCCTTCCCTGCTTTCTACGAAACAGACCGCCAAGAATTCACGAACACGCTCTCCGCCACCCTCACTAAATCCCTGCAAATCATGCTCACCCACACGTCCTCCGAAGAGGGACGCACGGCCGTCCCACTCATCACCAATGCCACAGGGATATCGCCATTCCCGGTTCGCATAACGGTCAAGGTTGATGGAATCGAGGTTGGGTGAGATCCGAGCAATAAGGTGTATTTCTACTTATCGTCGAAAATGACATGTGGACGTTATCAACGAGTCGCTAGTCCTGTACTCGCTGGCACGCTTCAGCAGCACTGCAGGCTAGTGGTGCCAGTGAGCTGCCGAAAGCGGGGACAGGCTTCGGTACTTGTCCAAGGCTCCAACCTGTGTACAGACCTTGTCTCGAAGTGGAGGTAGTCCTGGGCTGCCCCGTTCTTCGATGGACTATTATAATAGACAGCAAACTCGAAATGAAAGCACCTAGCTATGGTGTGCAATGCCACATGTCGTACTATGCAAGAGTCCATTCGATGCTATGGCTACTTTTGCAGTATTATTTTAAATTATGCATAAGAGAAACAAGAAGTCCAAATCCACTAGGGGATAGTCGCTGGAGAGGATCCGAGTCTATTTTGTGAATTTAGATTTGCTTTCGGAGAATTTAGATTTGTTTTTGGAGATTTGTAAGCGAGTGTTGGAAAGTTCGGATCTTGCCGAACATCCCCACATCTTTATCTCTGATTACTGCCAGACCTCGTCGTCGTCGTTATTGATCCTCTCTCAAATTGTCGCTTATTGGATAGTCTGGCCACACCTCTTTGCTCTAACATGACGCAATCACACTACGTTAACGACACGCTCTCCCCAAGACTCCACCTCCCCCAACCGCATGTCTCTACTGCAGCAAGATGCTCGTAAAGTAGGCGTTTTCGATTGTGCGTGAACCAACGCATGTCTGACCTTATCTCTGGAGCTTCAGTGCTTTGCGAACCACTGGATGCTCTGTAAAATATATTAACATAGGTACATGTTTAGCTCTATTCTGTAGATGTGTTTTCCCGCATTTACCGAGTTATGTCACGCATATCGACTGCACCAACGTAATGGTGCATGTACGTCTCACACCTCAGACACAGACGGATCGGTCGGGCTGACAAATTGGGAACAAACCCGAAAACACATTGCACCTGGGTTATAAAAAATGTAGCATGACATATTTATTAGCAGATTAAAAGTATGTTTAATGAATTGTTTGCTGTACAAATGTGAACACAAAGTCTAAATATTTGCTGTGTACTTTCCCAAAATATCCATGTATGGATATGCTTTTCGTACATTTGCATCATCATATTTAATGTTATCCATCGAGATGTTATTTCATAATATTTTAATTTTGACTCTGTTGATGAACAATTTTGGAATTCAGCCAATCAGAGAGTATGATTACAAATGTCTCTTGTTCATAGTTAAATCAGTTTTTCAAATTTGGTGCCTGTTCATATTTTTTAATGCCAAATTCTGAATATGGTCAGTATGTGTGGGAATGACATATCCAATGTCAGATTTTTGCTAGGATGCAGTACATATTGAGAATATATTATCTCAAATCTATTGTAGCCACATATCTTAATAAATAGTCTAAATTTAAAATTCAATATATTACAGGTAAATCTCTAGCAACCCAGGTGCAATGTGTTCTCAGGTTTGTTCCCAATTTGTTAGCCTGACCAATCCATCCATGTTCGAGGTGTCACCAACTGCTGTGGGGCCCAGTCCAACCTAATAGAGATTGGCTTCATCAGGTCCTGTTCTGCCACTGGGCCATATTGGTCGCATAGTTCAACCTCCGCCCACATTGTACATACTATGAGGTATTCACATTTGGTCCTTTCTTTGTTGCTGACTTCCTTCCATCTGCTAGGACAGTGTTGTGGTCCATTCTGTGTATGAACTTCCTTTGCATGTTTGAGACGTGTCTACTCTTTTGTTATTGAGCTTTTACCTGATCCTCGTTCTGTCAGCTGTCCCACTAACTCCGTCATCATTTATCAAATTTCTTCTTTCTACAACTCACAGCTTGTGTGCCTGCGGTCAAAGTCAACCCAGGGGGAGCCATATCCTGTGACAGGCTGCCAGAAATCAGATGGGTCTGCTCATCTTGTCAATGTAAAGTGCAAGCAGGAGCCTGCCTGTTGTGTGCAGTGCTGCAAGCTTACGGGAGGGTGTACACTACCTGGCCACTGGGTCACGTCTGCCCTTCCCTTGCCATCACTGGCCTTACAGACATTTGACCCACCTATGGGGTCGTCAGCAACCCCCAGCCACCAGCCTGATGGCACTTTGGCACCTTTGAACCACCCTGCTCCTGGTGTTGTGCCTGGTATACCTACAGCTTCTTTTACTAGTGGCCCCCCCCATCTGCTACTGTCTTCACACCCTCACTCATGGTCACTGCCCCATTGGTTAACACTGCTGCTGCCTCTGTACCTCTCTCACAGCCCTTAGTGTCAACATCCATCCATAATCTTCCTCCACCTTGGTCCTATGCCTGGCCACTCAATGAACACTATGCTCATGCATATTATGAAGTACATGCAAAGATGTCAGAGGCTGAGAGACTGCTACAGGAATTAGCTAAGATTAGGGCCAATCTAATGAATACTGTCAATGTAACTGTATGGGTGGTGGTATGTACAATGTCCTGGTAAATGTAATGGTGTGATCAATGACATCAATGACATATAGGCTGGAGGTCCTAAGCATATGCACATTGTCAATCCCACCCCAGGAACATTCATACCTGCTGTCCACAAGCCCATCACTGATCTTATTCTTGATGGCAAGGTTTCTGTGTACCTGCTGCCAGTCTTGTATGAGCAATTGATGGATGCCCCATTTGTAATTGCCCAGTTGGATGCACAAGTCTTACTTTGTGATACATCATTGGTTGATTCTGATATTATTGGGCTGCAGGAGGAGCTTTCAAGGTTTCCATTTGGCAAAAAATGCACATCTGATGCTGCAGCTGAAGAAGAGACTTCACCTCTGAAGCATTGCTGGGTCACCCTCTCCCTTGGACTTCCATTGTGGTCTGAGCACACCACTGTTTCTTCCTCAGCTCCTATCCCACCTGGACCTTTGCCTTTCTTGCTGAGCCACACTCCTGAGAGTTTGTTGACACCACCAACTCCAGGACTCCTTACTCCATCTCCACTGTTACACTCCATGTCACCACCAGCATGTTGATCTTGACTCAGGAATGGAAAGAAGATGTTTCTTTGGAAGTGTATCTGTGACATGTATCCTGGAATGGAGATGCTCTCTAGCCTAGGAACTGCAGAAGATATTGAGGCCAAGTTTTCTCTGGCTTTTCCCAGCACCAAGTTTGTGCTTCCAGCATTTTACAAGCATAGAAAACCCTATTTGGAGGCACATGCTTTTGGGATTATTGGGTCCAGGATTGCATTGGGCCAAACTGATGGTGGAAAATGATCTTTGTTGAAGGCTGAAGCAGAGCACCTGAGTCAAGGTCAGTGATTTCACTATCCATGAGTGATACTCACATGACTATTCTACTTAGGATGTTTGTCTCCCAATGATATGGCCAATTCTCCTTCACCAGGGATATCAAATGAGGAAATAAGCCCAAATCCTCCAATGATGCCCACCTCTACTCCCATAGACCTTGGATTGTCAGAGTCAATGACAAGTTCTACTGATACTTCAGTCAACCTTGCTGATCTGAATCTTTCTGCTCTGTTGAAAGACTTACAGACCTTTGGTGATCAATCTATGTTGGATGGTATGCAGTTCCATGATGGCAGCTCTGCACAAGATCCCTTTGGTATCCCTGCACAAGAATTCCTTCCCAATACTCTACCTGAGAACTCTTTCTTTGACAACTTTGTGACCTTTGATTTTAATATGTTCTGTTATGCTAGTCACTCTCTTAGTCAGTGTGGTCCATTTTTGACAATATACAGTATTGATTTTGTGTAATTTTGATTAATTTTTAATATCATTATGAGAGGTAAGATGGTGTCATTCATAATCTACTGTTAAATGATAGGCACTGACCATGTATGAATGCTGTTTTTATCTAACTCAGAAATGATATAACAATTCCTTTGCTTAATCATTTCATCCAAGTAGAAGTTGTATCTGTGAATGCCCATACAATGCAAAATGGCCTGATATCCTGCCAACCAACCATTGGTCTGCTCACAAATTGAAGTATTGAAACACCATTTGCCATCATCAACTAGGTCTGGAAATGCAGCAGGGTTACAGTGTTGCTGACAATAGAGGTTAGTTTCCTTGTGGTTTGAGTTGAAATGAAATACATCAACAGGAAATGCAGTCTGAGAGAAATGAGTATCATGGATTACTTGTTGGTGAGCATGGAGTTTGCAATTGTTGTCAAAGATGAAGTATTCAGGAGTTGATTGGAGGGTAGGAAAGACTGCCTTTGCAAAATCCTGTGTTTCATACTTGAATGTTAAATGAAAGCATGGAAGTTGTCCACATACATTGACAGCAGATACAGCCTCTTAACCAAAGAAAGTGGCACAGGCAAGAATTACACCACATGGTCACATAATAAGTTGCTCATTGTGTGTTTGGTGAATTCCAAACCTGGCCTTCAGATGTCAAGAGTTTCCATGTTGTGACTTTCCTTCACACTCCACAGTCTCCTCCCTGTCATGATCATCTTCTTCAACTATAGAGTCATTTGGAATGGAAACACCAGCCATTTTTAGCCAAGCACAAATTTGAAATAGTGCTTTGGCAGGCTTGTAGTAGGCTTCCTCCAACCAACTCCTTGTGTTGGGGATCATCACAGGTGTAATGTCCTGATATACACACACAATTGCAACCATCAACAACACAGATCTTCCTGAGGTGTTGGTGTTCAGAACAAAATTGAAGGCAATGACTGTCTAGTTGGATTTTGCAATCATGCATGGCATAGCAAGGATGGCCAATGGTAATGCCATCACATACTGCAGACTGAATTTTCACTTGCTCAATGTTAGCCTCACTGAAGCCATATTTAATAAAATCACCTACTCTTGTGACCAGATGTATCGTCTATAACAGCAAAACACTTATCACAGGCATGTGGATGTGCTTCCTGGCCTATACCCTCCATCTCCTTGTTTCTGGATATGGGTGTGACAAAAACTATAATAGGCCAGTGATTGCACAAACTAATAGGGATTAGCTAGGGGTAGTAAATAGGTATAAAATAAACCCACCTCAGCTGCTGCCAAAGAGGGGCAAAGAACAACTGAGGAGTCCAAAGTGAAAACTAAGTATAAGTATGTAGTGGAGTGGGTGGAGAAGTGCTTGCTAATGATAATGAAGGGAATAGGAACAGGAACAAGGGGGAGATAGAATTAAGCAGTGTAGGAAAGTGATGGAGTGTCCCTGAAGGCTCAGGAGTGATGACAAGAAAGTAATGATGAGATATGATGAAAGTCCACTCAAGTTCTGGATGGATTCCGAGCAGCCACTGAAATTCTGAGCAGTCCTGCCTGGCAGTGGAGCGGAGGTATGAACACTGACATTCTGGAGGTGCAGAGTTGGTGTTCCAGTTCCGGAGTTCATTGTATTTTGTCAAAGTGCACCATCAATTTGAAGATGATGCTGATCATCATGGGAAAACACCAGCTGGCTTTGTTTTTCTGCCTTGTCAAGGAGTAAGGAGTATATGAAGAAGCTATTAAGGACATCCTCATCATGCATCTGCAAGGAGCATGGCCAGGGTTTGACTTCATCTTTTCCTTCCTTTTCCTCAAAGGCCAATCTGTTATTAACAACATATGCATTGGTATCTGCCAGTGCCACATTGTATATCCATGCACAGTTCACACTTGATAACCTAGTCACATGTCAGTCAAGCTTTTTCAGCAGGTGGTACCCTCACTGACCAGCCGAAGATTTTTGCATTTGCAAACAGTTCAAGAATTGCAGTATCAATAAAGAAATGAGTTGCAACCCCCCATGACATCAGGAACTCCCTTATAATATGTTCATGAGGAACTACTCTTGTGAGCAACATAGTTGTGGTGGTATCACTACAAACATTCTTTGGATGCAGGTTAACTTGGACAGCAATCATGTGACAACAACTACATACTGCGACAATACATTGATGTGGTATACATTGGAAGCACTCCAGAGTGAAGTGTAAACCATGTAGCTGGATGTCTCATTGGATCTGAGAGTGTAGCCACATCATTTCTGAGGCAGAACTTAGGTCAGTCCAGTGAAATACAGGCACATGTGGGTGGGTAAATATCACCATGAGCTCCAAGATAGATCAGTATCACCCATGGCAAGACACCACATTCAACTACTTACCGATTTTGACTGGTAGTCCATGCATGTTAAACCATTTTATGTCATCAGCAGCCAGAGCAATTTTGTTGTTGCACCACACTTCACCCTCTAGTAGAGTCCAGTACTTACATATCATGTTACTATCAAGCATGAGCAGATCACCCAAAAGTTGTGCAACATCATCTGGAAGTGAGGATGGAGGATAGCAGACATCCTGCATGGACTGCTGGATGGCTGGCTTTTCATGCATGAGAATTTAAGAAAATTCATGAGAGCCTGGATGGGAGTGTTACAAAGATTTGGTAACTGTGTTAGAGACTCAGCAAGCTGATGTAACATGAGCATTGTCTACAATGGCCAGGGTACATCAACATGAAGCATAGATAATGGACAGCACATACATTGGGTTGTGATGGCAGGTGTTATATGTTGCAAAGGCCAGATTCAGCAGGTGGTGGTGGAATCAGCAGAAAAGAAATGGAGAGGAGGCAGGAAGTCAGCTGGTTGTTGAAACAACTAAGATGCTTCACAATGTGATGTCTTAAGGGCAATACTCAAATATAGGGTGACTGCTATCCTGGTCTGCAAAGCAGCAGGCACAATCAAGTAAGATGGGAGAATACTGGTTAACAGGAGAGGAGTCCGAACTCATAATCTTATGGAAGACACAAGTGAACTAAACTGGAGTTTTTTTTCCTTGGTCATTTCATTCACTCTTAAATATGTACTGACTACTGCCTACCCTAAAGTATGTGAGTAAGCTATGTTGTCATAAATAATGTCATGGAATGTACTGGAAGCTAGTATGATTTCATGTGGAATATCATAGAAGAAAAGAAGCATAGTGATGCCATATAGAACATACTAGAATGTTCATGAGGCATGATGTCATAGTTCTAGAATAACATGTGGTAAAGGAAGAAAGAGTCACATGATGAAATTAAAAGAAGTCACACATAGATCATGTGATTGATCACTGTTAAGATCTGGGGGTTCCTCCACTGCTGTCCCGGAGTTGTTGGAGCAGAGTGGATGTTGGCTTCAACTTATATGTTGCACCCTTGTCTGATTTCAGTCTGGTATTTGTGGCAGGGCAGAGTGGCAGAGCGGAGTGACAGCAGAACAGAGTAGTAAGGGGGGTCAGAGGTTGGATGTCAGAATGACAATGAGAAGACTGGCTTCAAGTGTTGGGATAGTCAGACAGAGCAGAGGAGTGATCAGGGTCAATATTCAAACTGAGGAATACAAAATACAGGAGGGGTTTGTATACTATGATGTCAAGTAAGTATGGAGGGCACCGGAGCAATGAAGTGAAGTGGAATGTGAGTCAAAGATGTCAGAAAGATAGGAATGAATCAGGAGGAGTTAGAATGAGTCACAATCAGATTAATCAGAAGGTGGAATTATTATATATGTCAGATGTCTGTCAAGGTATGAAGGATGAGGAACAAGGTACAGGAATCAGGGGTAAGAGAGATAAGCAGAAAAGTGGACTTAGATAAGCAGAAAGGCAGAGGTGTGGAAAGGGAGAAAAGTGGACTTGATAAGGCAAGAAAGGTGGAGTTGACTGTTGGGACACAATATATGACAATCACGTGATAAAAAGAAAAGGAAAGAGATAGTAAAATTGTAATGGTTGTAGAGGTAATACACTGGCATTAACATGAGGAACATGTTGGCAATAGTGACAAATTTGTCAGTGAGCTGCAAGTAAGAACAACACAACACTGTGATGCAGGTGAAATACTGCAGATGAGTGCAACAGTACAGGTGCTGCTGAGATGTGAGGGTGGAGTGAAAAATGTATGGGTATGGCTGCTGCAGATGAATGAATGGTACAGATATGGTGGGAAACGTGTGGGTGCTGCTCAAATGTGAGGGTGGAGCAGAAAATATATGGGTGCAGCTGATGCAGATGAATACAATGATACAGGTGTGGTGGAAAACATGCAGACACCACTGAAGTGTGAGGGTGCAGCAGAAAATGTATGGGTACCACTGAAACATGTGGGTGCTGTGGAAAACATGAGGGTGCAGTGGAAAACATATGGATGCAGTTGATGCAGATGAATGCAATGGTACTGGTACAGGTGCAGTGGGAGATGTGTGGGCACAACTGGAGTGTGGGAGTGGAGTGGAAAACATACAGGCACCACTGAAACATGTGGGTGCTGTGGAAAATGTGAGGGTGCAGCAGAAAACATATGGGTGCAGCTGAAAATGCACAGGCAGGTTGGGGTGCAAGCCATTCTGGGTGTGTGGGCATGATATGGGTCGGCCAAGTAGATATGTTAGTAAGGGTATTTTGAGTAATGGATGGGGTGGTTGAGCCATGTCTGTGGGAATGGATTGGACAATATATGTATTCTGTAGGCATTGGGTGGGCCAAGGCATGGGGTGATCCATAAATATGGGATGGGCCGAGGAATGGGTGACTTGTAGGTGTTGGGTGGGCTGAGGGATGGGTGACCTGTAGATGGGCCTTGGGAGGGGTGACCCATATGTATTGGATGGGCCAAGGGATAGCTGGCCCATTGGTATTGAAGGGGCCAAGGAATTGGATACTCATAGGTATGGGATGGGCCCAGGGATAGCTGAGAGTAGATATTCTGATGCACCAAAGCCAATAGTAAATATCCAAATATAACAAAGTGTCATATTCCGTGCTGCACAAATCAACTCCGCCTCTCCAGAGCCCACTCCGGACCAAGTCCGCTTTCTCCACCCTCCATTCCTCCGTTTCTCCGCTTCTCCGTTCCTCCGCTTCTCCGTTCCTCCGCATTTCCGCCTTCTCCTTAACGTTCTCGTTCCTGTGCCTTGATTTCTTATCATTCACATCTTTGACAGAC
>KN825959.1:0-11784 GCA_000827395.1 Paxillus rubicundulus Ve08.2h10
GGAGTTGGTGTTCCGGTTCCGGAGTTCACTGTATTTTGTCATCAAGTGGGCTGAAGGAACAGCATCTGGATGGCATGAATGGGCTGCCTGAGGCAAATGCATGTGAGACAGGTGGGCCAAGGGGGGGGCAACTTAAGGGCCTGACAAAATACAGTGAACTCTGGATCCAGAACACCAACTCTGCATTTCTGAAATGTTGGAGTTCATACCTCTGCTCCACTGCCAGGCAGAACTGCTTGGAGTCTCAACATCCACTTGGAATTCATATGGAACTTGTGTTCATCACCCTTTTCTTGTCATCACTCCTGAGCCTCCAGAGACACTCTGACAATTTCTTACATTGCTTGATCTTATCTCCTCTTGTTCCTGTTCCTATTCCCTGATTATTATTAGCAAGCACTTCTCTGCCCACTCTGCCACATATATACACTTAGTTTTTCACTTTGGATTCCTCAGTCATTTTTTGCCCCTCTTTGGCAGCAGCTGAGGTGAGTTTACTTTATACCTATTCACTACTCCTAGCTAATCCCTAGTAGTCTGGGCAATCATTGCCCTCTTATAGTTTTTGTTGTTGGCACATGGATTTGCACCATGAGACACACTAGTTGGTATACCAACATCAATGGACTATATAAGTAGAACCACCTGCCATTGGTGCTTTCCCCAGTTCGTTATCTTGGACTGGGGGGAAGCACCATCTATTATCTTGCACACACGTTTCATTCTAACAATGTACCTAGATTCGACTCATGTCTCTACATATCTAGGTACTGAATAACAGTTCGTTATCTTGGACTGGGGATTCGACTCACGTCTCTACGTATCTAGTTCCAACAGGTTATGAGCCCCGGGGTTCCCAAATAAATAAATAAAAAGGAAACCCGGAACCTCTAGATACGAACACAGGACAGCGACCAAGATATTTATTGACGCACCTCTGACGTGCGAAGAACTGATAGCACGAGCGGCGACACTGGCGGGGTCTGACTACGAACGGTAATCTGAAATACCAAACAAGGCAACTCTCCCCCATACAACACATTCCCCCACAATATATCAACTGGGGATATATCAACCCCATCGTGTTTGACCTTATTATAGTTCCCTGCGTTCTTCTCCTTTATCACATTTCTTTCCCATGCCCCCTTGCCAGCACCTCTGCTCCATGTCACAACCTCAGGGCAATCAAGCAGTCAACAGCTCGTCGACAGCGAACACCAGTCCTGCAACCAACCTTATGCCTCCCCATGACAATACCACAATCATGGCTACAGCCCCTCAAGCAGTTCAGCCTACATACGTGACCTTGGCCCCCACTCAACCGAATGTCAAAGCGATACGCATATCCCAATCTGACCTTGAAAAAATTGCCGTGCTGGACCGTGGGATGAATAATTGGGCGACCTGGAGCGACGCCATGCAGAATCTCTTGCTACTCAATCATGGTGGCGCATACATCCTCGGTACCCTACCACGCCCAAACGATACTGGCAGTGCAGTGAATTGGGACCTGAATAACCTCTGTATCATTGCAGCCCTGCATACTAGGTCTACTCCTGAAGAGCAAGCTTTCTTACGTCCGTACATGAACGCTCACCTCGCTTGGTCTGCATTGTGTACTCACCATGAACAGATTGGTCCCATCGCTCAGACTCTCCTCATCCAAAAGTTACTACAAGTGCAGTACCGTAAATCTGAACATTTCTCCACCACCAGCCTGGTGATCTCTGAGGATGTCCGGCGTGTGTTTTCCATGGGCTTGCCTACTGAAGACGCGTTCACTCTCATAATGATGATGAATGCTATGTCTGAGGAGCTCCCTAGCGTCCGTGACCACATTGCAGACTGTATTGTGCAGAGCACGACACTCCAGCCCTAATCTTCTCACCGTGCATGCCTGTGTCTTGATGTTGAGCAACAGCTTGTTGAGGCTACGAGGGCCAACTCCGCCGGTCCTCTGGCTCTTGCTGCATCTGCCCTTGCCCCCGTGTCATCCAGTTGGCATGCTCACAAGACCTGTCGGACCTGTGGTGTAACCGGGCATGGGAAGTGCTGCACCAACTGTAATGGGATCGGACACACTGCGGACGAATGTTTCTGTGAAGGGGGTGGTCGTGTTGGCCAGCGAGACGCAGTACTAGCTGAAAAAGCTGCCAAGCGTGGCAAAGGAGGCAAAGGCACCACGAGCGGGGGGAATGTTGCTACCAAGCCCATCACCGCTGCTCTGCCGAAGCCAGCTGGAAAACCTGGCACAGTCCGGTATGCTACCAATGGATGGGCATATTTTGTCGACCCCGAATCCAATCAAGCATTCTTGCTCTCGTCTGAGGCCGACACTAACGTCCCCGAGACCCAGGAGTTCGCTGGTCTTGCTAGCAATGTCATGACTCCTTCTTTCCTGCACACCTTGCCTGACGACATCGGTGATGAGTACTATGCTCTGATCGCTGACCTGGAAACTGCCTGCACTTCACTCGACTGGCGAGAGAACTCACGCCCGGTTGATTTTGCTGGGCTGACCTACAAGGCCCCCAACCAGTGTGCATCAACGGTTGTCGATCCCTCCGTGGTCCCCTTCTTCCTAGACAGTGGTGCTTCCGTGCACATCAGCAACTGCGAAGACGATTTCTACAAACTGGGCCCAATCACTCCCCATACCATAAGCAGTGTTGGTGGATCCTCTATCCAGGCAGTAGGAGTTGGGACACTGCATCTTATCGTTGCGAAGGGGATCCATATTACCCTTGATCATGTCCTATTTGTCCCGTCTGTGACTGTTCGTCTGATTTCTGTCTCTGCAATGTGTTCCAACCTGCGATGTGTTGCGCACTTCAGTGACTCTGCTTGTTGGGTTACTGCGCGTTCTGGGTCCTGCATGTTATCCGGGACTTTGACAGCTCGCCGTCTCTATGCGATCTCTGGTGGTCAACTCACAGCTGCATATGCATACACTGCGTCCCATGCACCTATGTTGCAAACCTGGCACGGTCGCCTTGGTCATGCGAACTACTGCTCTGTGGCTGACCTTGCCCGTCAGGGCCTTGCAAAAGGTATGCCTGTCGACCTTTCCTCTACCCCGGACACTTGTGAACACTGCATTCTTGGCAAGCAGACACGGTCTAGTGTTCCAAAGGTTAGGGAAGGAAAGAGGGCTACTCGACGACTTGGCATTGTGCATGTAGACCTTATGGAGCATCCTGAGCATGTATCCGCATCCGGGAATCGTTATGTCCTTGACATCATCGATGATTTTTCATCCTACTGCTGGACAATCCCTGTGGCATCTAAGTCTGATGCCTACCCTGCTTTGCTGGCGTGGGAACGTGCCCGTGAGCTCGAGCATGGCATCCGTGTTGGGATCTATCGTTCTGATAATGGTGAACTATGGAATACTTCCCTGTGTGAATGGTTTCTCACGCGGGGCACTCAACACCAGTTCACTGCGCCTCATACTTCTGTGCAGAATGTCCGTGTAGAACATCTTCACCGTACCTTAATGGGAAAGGCACATGCTATGCATTCTGCATGTTCCGCTCTGATCAATCGCTGGGATGAGTTCATACTCACTGCGTCTTACTTGACTAACCGCACCCCTGTCAAATTGCAGCTTGGTCACACCCCTTTTGAAAGGTGGCACGGTCAACTGCCTGACCTCTCCCATTTACGTGAAATTGGATGTCGCGCTTTGGTCCTCGTGCAAAACCAGCACAACCCCAAAGTGTATGATCGATCAATTGAATGCGTGCTCATAGGCTATTCACCAGATTCGAAAGCTTATCGCTGCTATCACCGTGCATCTCACAAAGTTTTTACCAGCTATCATGTTTCTTTCATCGAATCCCATCAAGCCCGCTTATCTGCCATTCCGAGCACCACCACTGCAACTGCGCCATCTCATACCCCCGTCCCGCTGACCTCCCCTCTGTTGCCTGACCCTACCCCATCCAGTCCTCATTGTTCGTCTCGGGTCCCTACGAAGTCAGAAAAGCAGTGCGCTGCTGAGGGTGTTCCGTACGTCCCTGCTGCTCAGCGTAACATGATTGATGCCATCTTGGCCGCCGAGCTTGTGCCACCCGTGTCACTAACAGATCTTCCCCCTGCCACTCCCGATGACACAGGCCCACTGAAACCTGGTGCGCCTACGATGCCTGACCTGGATGATCTACATCACCAGTTCCCGGACGATCCTCTCACCTACGCTGAAGCAATGGCCTCCCCATTTGCGAACGAATGGTGAGCGGCCCTGCAGGAGGAGTTTACGTCCCTACAGGGCATGGGTGTATTCAAGCTGGTCAAGCGTTCCACTGTTCCACCTGGCTGGTGCATCATGAAAGGGAAACCAATCTTCAAAGTAAAACATGATGAACATGGGAAGCCTTATCAGTTTAAGGTTTGGTACATGTGCCATGGGTACACCGCTGTCTATGGACAGGACTACACGAAAACTACATCTCCCACTGCTCGCCTGGAATCATTTCGAGTGCTGGTTCACCTTGGCGCTGCCCTCGACTGGGAAATGGAACAATTGGATATCAAGACTGCATTCCTTAACAGTGTCCTTGATTCTGACGAGGTATGCTACATGGAACAGCCCGAAGGTTTCGTCGCTCCTGGGATGGAGGATTGTGTCTGGGAACTCCAAAAGGGCCTCTATGGCATGAAGCAAGGCGGACGAGTCTGGAATAAGACTCTACATGCCCAGATGATCGTGTGGGGCTTTACTCGATTGGAGTGCGAATATTGCATATACTATCGCCAGGACGAACATGGTATCATCATCACTGCCATCCATGTCAACAACTTCTTTTTTCTGGGCGACTCCAAATCTGCACTCTCCCACTTCAAAGAACAGCTACAGTGCCGTTGGAAGCTCTCCGACTTAGGCAAGGCCCGTTTTTGTGTCGGTATTGCCATCAATCATAACTGTGACACACGGACTGTACGCCTTTCACAGGTTGCCCTCATTGACCGTCTCCTCGCCCAGTACAACATGCACAATGCTCACGCTGTTTCAACCCCCATGGAGACTGGTTTGCGCTTGACGCGAAAGCACAGTGCTATCACTGATGACGAATGCGAGTTCATGGGCTGCACTCCCTACAAGAACCTTGTCGGGTCGTTGAATTACGTCGCACAAGGCACTTGCCCTGACATTGCTTTTGCTGTTCACCAACTTTGCCGGTTCCTTGACCGCTTTGAGCGCTGTCATTGGGAAGCTGCAAAGCGAGTTCTGTGATATCTGAAAGGAACTTGTGACCTTTGCTTAGTCCTCGGAGGTGATCATACCGCACGCTTGCTCGGATATACTGATAGCGACTTCGCCGCCTGCCCCGATACACGTCGTTCTGTCAGTGGACACTGCTTCTCCCTCGGATCTGGCATGGTCACCTGGAGTGCTCATCAGCAGTGCATCGTCACCCTTTCCACTTGTGAAGCTGAATATGTCGCCACCACTGACACTTGCCAGGAACTCCTCTGGCTGCAGATGCTTCTGGCTGGAATTGGTTATCGGCAGCCCACCACATTGCCCCTTCTGTGCGATAACAATGGGGGCATTGCATTATCTGAGGACCCTTCATTCCATGCTCATGTCAAGCATATTGACCTCCGATATCACTTCATTCGCGAACGTGTTCAAGACGGCCAGCTCAAACTGCACCGTGTTGAGTCTAAGAACAATGTCGCCGATGCTTTCACGAAGTCTCTACCTCGAGGGGATTTCAAACGCCTGCGTGCTCACATGGGCTTACAATGATTCCAGGCAGTGGGGGGGGGGACTAGCGGTTGAAGAGGAGTTTTCTATTTCCTCTTTCATTTTTTCTTCTCTCTCTCTTTTCCTCTTTACCTAGATAACTAGTGTCGTCTCGAGGAGGAGTGTTGGCGCACAGATTTGTGCCACGAGACACACTAGTTGGTATACCAACATCAACGGACTATATAAGTAGAACCACCTGCCATTGGTGCTTTCCCCAGTTCGTTATCTTGGACTGGGGGTAAGCACCATCTATTATCTTGCACACATGTTTCATTCTAACAATGTACCTAGATTCGACTCACGTCTCTACGTATCTAGTTCCAACATTTGTCAGGGCCGAGGGACCAAGTGCAAACATTAGAGAGGTGATGGATGGGCCAGGTAATGGGGTTGGGGGTAATATGAGATGGCTGAGGAATGGGGGCTGTGGGGTATGGGCTGGCCCAGTGGGGGAGGGCTCATAGGGAATGGGGTGTTGGAATTAGCAAGACAATCATAGCTGCATGATGCCCATGCCTCTGTTGGATGTCAACCCGACATCCCATTTTTTTAATCTCTGTTTCATATGCTGTTCCGTATGCCTATGTCACATCTGACAGTTCCTGAGCCACCTAGTTGTGTTGTACCATGTGCACAGAGTGAAATGGGGTTCAACCCCTGAAATATTTTCATTTTTTATCCTATCCATTTAGTCTCATACAATACATGATTCAAACCTCAGGCATTGTCTCTCTCTTGAGTGCACAACTGAGGTATGTATGTAGTTCTATCTTGATCTCTATGAACACACACTTATACCTGCTATGTATTTGTCTATTTTCATGTACAGACATGCATGGTTGACCCAAATCCAAAAGGTTATAAGCCCCACACTCTAGAAGCCTTAATGTCTCACCTTTCCTGCCACACTGCAAGATCTTGATCCAGAATGTTGACCACTGTTCCTATCACCACCAATACCCTACCAAGCAATGTCCCCAAGCTTGACATCAAAGGGGCCAATTGGGCAATCTTCTCACTTTGCTTCCAAGTAGCTGTCAAAGCAAAAGAACTGTGGAAACAGTTTGACAGAACAGAACCCCATCCTGTCGGAATCAATGTGACTGCCCCAGATGGAAGTCCACTCATATTGCCCCTGGATCCTGTCACTCTTGCTAAGTGGCTGAAAAGCGAAAATATTGTGAAACACTTGCTTACCCAGTGTATTCCCAACTCTACTGTGTTATGTGTCAGGAACCTTGCAAGTGTTGCTGCAATGTGGAAGGAGATCATGTGTGAGTACACTGAGAAAGGTGCCTATGCACAGAGTGACCTCCACAAAGTTTTTGGAGTCATTGTGTCCAACTAATGGGGATGTCTGTCAATCCTGGGATGATCTGTATATGAAATGCAATGAGTTAGCTGCGGTTGGCATAGATTGAAGAAAAAGACTACCATTCCACCATTATCCAATCCCTTCCAAAATATCTTGCCAGTTTCACATCTGGGCAACTAGCCACTGCCAAACTCTATAGCCCCATGCAAACCATTTATTCTGATAGCTTGATTTCTTTGATAATTGAAGAATCCAAGCATTGTGGTCACAAGGATAGTCTGTTAAGATTGTGGTTCCTCTGTGGCTGTCCTGAGTTATTGGAGGAATGGAGAAGACTATGGCTTCAACTTATGTGTTGTGCCCTTGTCCCAGTTCAGTCTGGTGTTTACAGAGGGGGTGGGGTGGTGGAACAGACTGATGGCAGAATGGAGTAGTAAGGGGGGGGGGGGGGGGGTCAGAGGTCAGAGTGACAACAAGAAGGCTGGATTCAAGTGTCAAGATAAGGACTTAGATGGACAGAGCAGAGGAGTGATTGAGGTCAATATTTGAACTACTGAATACAAAATACAGGAGGGGTTTATATACTCTGGTGACAAGTAGGTACAGAGGGCACTGGAGTACTGGAGTTGGGCAGAATATGAGTCAGAATGATTGGAATAAGTCAAGAGGAGTCAGTGTGAGTCAGAAAGGAAAGAATCAGAAGGTGGAATTATTAGACATGTCAAACATCTGTCAAAGGTATGAAGGATAAGGAACAAGGCACAGGAACAGAAGTATTAGAGATTACTAGAAATGTGGAGAAGTGTAGAAGTGGAAATGTGGACTTGCATATGTGTGGGAAAGTGGACCCAGTCCAGAGTAGGCTCCAAAGGGGTGGAGTTGACTTGTGTGACATGGTATATGACATGGTTGCAGCTCCTGCTCAAAGACAGACATGGGATGGTGACAAAGCCCTGGCAGCTACCAATGATCCCAGTCAGGGACATGATGATGCTTTAAAGGGGAAACACAGGGGGAAGTTCAATGGAGGTCTGAAGCAATGTCCACCTTGCTGGAGATGTGGATCTCAGAAGCACTTCAAAGGTGCTTGCCTGGAACCTGATGAGTCTGTGGGGAAGGACTCCAAAGTGGTCGTCATAAAGGTGTTTGCTCCTGCTGCAGCCGATCCTGATTCTGAGGACAAGGGTGTTTTTGCCCTTGACTCCCTGAAAGGTGATGAAGATGATGACTCCTTACCTGATCTACTCTCCCTGTCCTCTTTCAAAGATGCCAATGATTGGGACAACTTCACTATAATTGATGAGAACTGGTTCTCTGAAGTCGGAGACAATACAGACTTACCTTGGGGTGATGAAGACACTGCTGATGAACCCTCTGATCCCACTCTGGACCTTGCTGCTGCAGTTAGTGACAGACATGCTGGTGAACCTGTCACTGAACTTTATGATTCAGGCTTAATGTGGCACATATCTCCTTATTGGAACCATTTTGAATTATTTGCCACTATTCCACTGAAGTCATTTGCAGCCACCAACAAACAATGTTTTGATGTGACTGGAGTTGGGGAGATGGTTATTGACATGCCAAACAGAGTTGATGTGTCCAAACTTTGCCTTACCAAAGTATTGTTCTCACCTGAAGTCAGCTATGCCCTGGTGTCTATCAGGCATCTTGATGAACTTGGCCACTCTGTCAACTTTGCTGATGGAACTTGCACCATAGGTGACCCTGCTGATGATGTCATTGGGCAAATTCCGAGGTCAACACGTGGACTGTACCACATTGTTCACGAGCCAGGTGATGGTAGTGCCAATGTGTCTGTTGAGACCATCACTGTGATGGAGCTTCATTGCCAGATGGGCCATATCACTCCTTTGGTTGCCTGATGTCTAGCTGAAAACAGGTTGGTGTCAGGCCTCAAATTTGATGTGTCCACTGATGAACCTACCTTATGCAAAGACTACATGCAAGCCTATTTCCAAAGAACGTGCCGGTGAGCATGCAGCAGACTTTGCAGGTGAGGTGCATAGTGACCTGTGGGGTCCCGCACCTGTTGCAACACTCAGTGGTCGGCACTACTATATCAGTTTCATGGATGACAAGATGTGGCTCACTTACCCCCACATCTTGTGTTGGAAGAGTGAAGCCTTCACCACCTACAAAGACTTTGAAGCATGGTGCCACTGTAAAGATTTGGCATTCAGACTGCAGTGGGGAATATCTAGGCAAAGAATTCACCTTGCACCTGCAGTTGGCTGGCATGAAACATAAACTCACTGTCAATGACACCCTGCAGCACAATGGCATTGTGGAGCATCTCAACTGCACTCCTTGAGAAGATTCATGCTATGTTGCATGAGAGTGGGTTACCACATACCATATTGAGGGAGGCCATTTGTCATGCCATCTGGTTGGAAAACTGCACCCTGATGAAGGCACTTGATGGTGGAACACCCTTTGAAGCTGCCACAGGCAAGAAGCCTGACCTTAGCTGTGCCTGCATTTGGGGATCATGGGTCTGGGTGCACATTGAGGGTGGCATGAAACTTGGTGGACGTGTCATGGAGGGCCAATGGGTTGGTGTAGACAATGGTAGCAAGAATGGTTACCACATTTATTGGCCTGATATGTGTTCTGTTTCTGTTGAGTGGAATGTCTATTGGGACACCTCCAGTGCTGAGCCACTATCTTGTGAGGGGGAGGAAAATGAGAACTTACCAGATGCAATGATATTGCCTCCATCACATGCAACACCCACTCAACCTCCTGCTCTGGTACCTGCACCTGTTCAGCCACCTGTATTGCCTAACCCACCTAGTGTTACCTCAGCTTGGCTTTTCATTTCTGTGGCTTTTTGTGCAGCTTTTGCTTGTAGCATCCACATCTCTTTGTGGATCTTGATGCTTCCAGTGAGTGAGATGTAGCATCCTGCTTCCCCTTCCATATAAAAGAATAATTACACAAATCCATTCAACAATCAATGAGAAATAAGTCCAAAATCAGCTTTGGTCAGAATTGGTTTTATTGGAGCTGACAAATAGCTTAAGTGATATAACTCAACATTGGCCAGTCCAATCCATGTAATTCTTTCTTTAGCTAGTAGGTGTGACTAGAAATTGCATTCCCTTCCCTACATGCATAAAGATCTGTGGTGAAATGGATGAGAAAAAAAATGGCAGCTTGAAGCTGCAGCAACACCAGCTGTGAAAGAGTTTGGCAGCATAAGGAAATCTAGTGGATGGAGGAGCAAAGAAAGGGAAGGCAAAGGAGATGATGGTTCTGAAGTTGGAAGGGGGGTAAGTGGTGAAGAAAAAGGTGAAAGGACTCCTGCTCTATGAAGGGAATGTTGTGGAGTGGAATGGGCAAAGGTACCAGGCACAGCAGCTAAAAATGGATTGTCAGGCCCAGGGGTATGCTCTGCTGGAATTATAAAAATAGCATCAGCCAAAGGTGATGATGTCTGATGGACAGGCAGATAAGGAATAAGCAGATAAGATGTGTCAGGATTGACAGCGACAAAAAAATCAGAATCCTTGGAAAGGCTGAGGTTCTGAAGTTGAGAAAGTAAAATTACAAACTCTGTATGATGGGAGTTGGACCTAAGGGCCCTTCTTGTTGACTCAATGAAATCCCTTGTGTGTGTGGGCTCCAGTTGAAAAGATACAAAGTCCCTTCATAGTGTTAGAAGGTCAGAACTGAGTTAATAGTGTTTTAAAAGGGTGCAATATTATTGACCCAGGAGGGATTCCATGTGAGAAGATCTAAAGAAGGGAGAGTGTGTTGGTCCTAGGAAGGTGTAGGCATGGGTGTAGCACACTTCCTGAGGGGTGGAGCAGAATAAGAAGGTTTAGGTGTGTTAGGGATCATAGGGGCATTGGTAGTTGCATTGTTTCATCTGGGTCTTATGTGCATCTGACCTCAAGTCTGTGGTGACAAAAGGTGGATTTTTCAGAGACTAAGTACAGACTTTTATAATGCATAGATCCCCACAACAGTGTCAAACCAAGTCCAAACATAAGGTACAAGCCAATGGAACAGCAGAAGTACATATGGTGCAGCTCACAGACTTTGCAAGAGAGAGAGAGAGAGAGAGAGAGAGAGAGAGAGAGGAATGGCTTACCAGTGAGATGGACAGGACTGGTGGACATGGACAAGTAAGATGGAATTGTGGTGGATGATGGATGTAATGAGCTGTGGTGTTTTGGTCAGTCTGGTGGGCCAATGGAAATTCTGGGGATTAGCAGTTGCAATTGTAGGAGATACTGCTTTCCTACAGTGGCGAGGGCAATAAGGGTCCGGACAGAGTCTAGGTTTGCCACAGGGGCATATACTTCCTAGTAGTCAACTACTTCCCCATGCAACAATGTGGACTTTGTAGTGTTCAACATTTCTGGTGTGGTTGTGCTTGATGCAGAAGACGGGCTTGGAGGTTATTGGAGTTATGCCTTCCAGAATGGGGATGGTCTCATACACATGATTGTAGTTGAGATTTAGGAGCTCTTCCTCAACTGCGGACTTCCCGCGATCTGCATCAGGTCCTGCATAGGCTTCCTGGATTGTCCCCAGGAGGGACAGATCAGACTTGGAGTTGGCTGCACCTGCAAAGATGTTATACTATGTGACAAGTGACAAAGTATGTAGTCTGTGTACACAAGAGGACATGTTGGGCCATCCATTTGCTTATTCATCTGTCTGATGCCCCTCTCCTAAGATT
>KN825960.1:0-11753 GCA_000827395.1 Paxillus rubicundulus Ve08.2h10
CAATCTAGTTCCAGCTAGTGGTGTGTTAGAAAATGAGACCAAGTTGAGACCTACATTGCTCAAATTTGACATATCTGATGTAGGAAAGTATTTCCTACAATTGCAACTGCCAATCCCTGGAATTTCCATCAGCCCACCAGACTGACCAAAACACCACAGCTCATTACATCCATCATCCACCACAATTCTGCCTTACTCCTTCAGAATCTGCCCATATCTGTGTGATGCCCACTACTTGTCCACACAGAAAACCTGTCTGTTTTTACAGATCCCTGTGTCCATGTCCACCAGTCCTGTCCATCTCGCCAGTAAGCCATTTCTCTCTCTCTCTCTCTCTCTTTTGCAAAGTCTGTGAGCTGCACCATACATACTTTTTCTGTTCCATTGGCTTGTACCTTATGTTTGGACTTGGTTTGACACTGTTGTGGGAATCTCTGCATTGTAAAAGTCTGTACTTAGTCTCTGAAAAATCTTATCTTTTGTCACCATGGACTTGAGGTCAGGCACATGTAAGACCTGGATGAAACAATGCAACTACCGACACCTCTACAATCCCTAATGCACCTAAACCCTCTTATTCTGCTCTGCCCCTCCATTTTCCTCAGAAACCCTTCAGAAAGTGTGCTTCACTCACATCTACACCTTCCTAGGACCAATGGACTCTCCCTTCTTTAGATCTTCTCACACAGAATCCCTCCCAGGTCAATAATATTACACCCCTTCTTAACACTATTAACTCAATTCCGACCTCCTAACACTGGGAAGGGACTTGATATCTTTTCACCGATGTAGGGAACTGGGGCTCCCTATGCATGCAACACTACACCGTGACTTGCCTGGACAAGCCCATACGGACCCAGGAGTCCTCCCATGAGATCCCTACCCGACCATCCCGTCCTTTACTTGTCTGGAATGCCCGCCTTGTTTCACAGATCCGCCCGTGTACCCAACTGCCCATGCCCTCACCCGGCCGGTAAGTAGTATACCATTCTTCATATCCCTCTCTCTCCCTCTCCCTCTCTCTTTCCTTCTTGTTCCATCACACATACCATACATTGACTCACGTACCCCTCAACGGGTGCAGTACATACTTACATAATCGGCCCAGACAGTCTTGGGCATACCCAGACTATAAAGCTCTGTACATAGGCCTGACTGGGAGATATCGAACTATCTACCTACTTATGACTCCTCTCCCGTTATCATATTATTTTGGTTTGCTCCTCTTGAGTGCGACCCTCCCGAATATAAGACTTGAACACATAGTCCCCATCCGGACTTGCCCAGATCTGCTCAATCCAACACAGAACAAGACTCATCTGGATCCCCTGGGTCGGTTGTGCACTGTCGACCCCGTCGCACCTCGCCACCCTGGAAGCCCCATATTCGCCCATCTCTTCTCATATCAGTCCTTTCCCTTGTTTGTTCTTCACCTTTGCTCGATTGACTTTCAAGCCACTTTCTGTTCCACTCGCGAGGAAGAGGAGACCTACCCTTCTGCCTTCGTGCTCACAGCTTCCCTCAAGGGTCGAACCATTCGCACCTTACCTTTCATTTACCAGCACAGACTCCCCCCTTTGGATAAGTCTTGTTGCCCACACCGAGGTTCTTGGTGAACATATCAGCAGGGTTGTCAGTCCCTTTGATATAGAAGATCTCAATGTGCTTGTCAGTGACAGTGTTACGCTGGTGAGATCCTAAGAGCTTGCAGCAATAACACCAACAAGTTCAACAAAGATAGTTAAACTGGATCTAGTATCAGAAGTCTTTACTGGCAGACTATAGGCCAATCAAGTGAAGTGTAGCTCAGAGGATCAAGGGATTGCTGGTTAAGCAATGCATTGCGTAGATCTAGCTTGGGTTGTATCCAAGCAAAGTACAGGGTTTATATACAGTGGGGAAGTGCGCACAGACCAAGCAAGAGATAAAGGCTATTGGTAGGAAAGAGAAAGAATGTCATAGAAGGAACACAGCCATAGGACTTTAGCTCAAGAGACTGGTTGAACAATTGACAAGAAAGGAAATAGATAAAGATCTGGTCATGTGATAGTACAATGGGTCAGATGATCAAGAAAAAGATAGGGGGTGTCCAAAATATTGTAACAGACAGCATCTCTGATGAAGTGGTAATGAATGGGAATATGTTTTGTGCAATGTTCAGTAACAGGGTTGTTTGTGATAAAAATCGACCCTTGATTGTCACCACAAATGGGAATAGGTTTAAGATTGAAACCAATCTCCCAAAACATTTGCTTGATCCACAGGACTTGGTGAGAACAATTGCTCAAAGCCATGTATTCTGCTTCAGTGGAAAACAGAGCTGTGGTCTTCTGGAGGTGTGAATTCCAGAGAAATGTTACATTTACCAACTTAATGTAAAATCTTATTTGGGAGTGGTGAGTTTCTGGATCTGCACCCCAATCTGAGTCAGTGCAGGTGTTAGGATCATAGGGTCCCTCTGTGCTGTCCCAGAGTTTGTTGGAGTGAGCAGAGCAGACGTTGGCTTCAACTTATATGTTGCGCCCTTGTCCAAGTTCAGTCCAGTATTTATGAAGGGGTGGAGGTATGGAGTAACAGCAGGGCAGAGTAGTTAATGGGAGTTCGGAGGCCAGAGGGTCAGAGTGATGACAAGAAGACTAGCTTCAAGTGTTGAGCAAAGGACTTAGGGTGGACAGAGAAGAGGAGTGATCAAAGTTGATATTTTAAATGCTGAATACAAAATACAAGAGGGGTTTATATACTATGGCAACCCATAAGTATGGAGGGCACTGGAGTAATGGAGTCAAGTGGAATGTGAGTCAAAGATGTCAGGAAGATAGGAATAAGTCGGAAGGAGTCAGAATGAGTCAGAATGGAGTGAATTGGAAGGTGGAATTATTATATATGTCAGATGTCTGTCAATGTATGAAGGATGAGGAACAAGGTACAGGAATCAGGGGTAAGAAAGATAAGCAGGAAAGTGGACTTAGATAAGCAGAAAGGTGGAGGTGTGGAAAAGCGGACTTGATAAGGTGAGAAAGGCAGAGCCAAGCTGGAGTGGGCTCTGGAGGAGCAGAGTTGACTTGTTGGGACATGGTATATGTTAGAATATATTGGGGACCCCCTATCTTTTTCTTGATCATCTGACTGATGGTACTATCACATGACCTGGTCTTCATCTATTTCCTTTCTTGTTGATTTCTCATCTAGTCTCTCAAGCTAAACTCTTATGGTTGTGTTCCTTCTATGACATTTTTTCTCTTTCCTACCAATAGCCTTTATCTCTCACTTGGTCTGTGCACACTTCTCAATTGTATATAAACCCTGTACTTTGCTTGGATACAACCCAAGCTAGATCTACGCAATGCATTGCTTAACCAGCAATCCCTTGATCCTCTGAGCTACACTTCACTTGATTGGCCTATAGTCTGCCAGTAAAGACTTCTGATACTGGATCTAGTTCAACTATTATCATTGAACTTGTTGGTGTTATTGCTGTGAGCTCTTAGGATCTCACCAACTGTAACAGTATATGACAGCAGGTGGTAATACCACATCCAAAGTTGCCATCAAATACAAGTGAGTAATCACGAGTACCAATAAGATAACAGAAAATATAAAGAGCCTTATTGAGGTGCTCTTGTGATGGGTTGGCAGCCATTTGCACCATTTGTATTACTGCATAAGCAATATCTGGGTGAGTACCAAGAATCAGGTACATTAATGAGCCTATCACTGTCTGGAATTGCATCTGAAGTTCTGGGTTGACAGGGGCTACATCCTTCTTGGGTTGATATCCCTGAGGTAGAGGCATATGAGCTGGCTTTGCATTGATCATTCCACAGTGCTCAAGTACTTTGTCAAGGTATTTGCACTGATCTATATGCAGTTGGCAAATCTCTTGACACATTTTCATTTGGAGGAATTCTGTAGTATCCCTGAGATTGTGGCATTCCCACCTTTTCATAAAGGCAGCCTTTATATTGTCAACAAAGGCTTTATTGGGACCACAGAATTGGGCATTGTCTACATATATGATAGTGAGGACAAAGTCTTTCCCTTTTCTATAAATGAATAGGCCAGCACCAGTTTTTAATCACTTGAAGCCTAGTTCAGACATGGACTCATCAAGAGTGTTCCACCAAGCTAGACCTGCTTGTTTAAGCCCATAAAGGGTGTGGAGAAGTCTAAGGACTTTGCCCTATGACTTAGCCTGCAGCTTGCCACCATGTGTAACAGTGGGAAGGTGCACATAAGCACCACATCCAAAGACACAAAGATGAGAAATTGTTGGAGAAACTTTAAATAAAAGCTTGTAGGGGGTTCTCCAATCTAGCACAGACTCATAGACATGAATGCCATGATTGCTAGTTTTTCAAAGTCCAGTCAAGGACTGAGAAAATAACTGGCAACTGGACTGGACTGAGACCCATTTGAACTGGATTGCAGTTGCCAGTTCTGGATGTTTATTTGTGACCAGGTCACCATTTTTGAAATTGTTCTTAGCAGCAAGACTGGTTTCATGACCAGTCATGATCAGTTGCAGCTTGGACTTCAGTTGTCTAGAACAAAAATCACAACATACAAAATTGTACTACACTACAGAGTTATGACCTCATCTACCTTATCCCATTCAGATAATTTGTTGTCTGTTCTGAGAAGCTCCCTAAAGTCCCCCACATAAACCTCATCAATCTCAGTTGAATTGGCAGCAGCATGATCAGTGACTTTGTCTTGCCATGCATGTTTGAGCACTTGAAGGTACTCAAACTTCTCTCCACCAAGACATGAATGATGATTGGTCGCAATCTCTGCACCAGCAGAGAAGGGTCATTCACAAGGAACTGATGTTGCAGGAATTGCATATACATCCATTGCTATCCAGGAGAGCATTGGGTATATCATGGGGTGAGTCTGTTGAGAGTTAGTGCAAAGAATACTTAGCGTGGGTACAATTGACTCACTGACCACCATGAAATGATGTTGGTATCCTTTGAGACATCCACAGGCATGTCACTCAGGTAACAAGGTAGCTCTGCTTTCCATCCACCAGGATCACTTTGGATTGCTGTCTTCTGAAGTAATATGTGGCAATGTTGGCCATACTCCAACTCAATATTTTCCTTGTCCTTGTTGGGATTTGTTGCCACCACAACAGTAGATCTTGAAGTATCCTTGTGTGTTATTGGGTGGTTGTTCCAGTATTCTTCCATGGTTGTCTCAATGATCTTCAATGCTTCATCACACCAGTCCTTGGCATTTGGGTTTCCTGCAGCTTGTTCTTTCTTCTGCTCTTTGGGACCGCCCCAAGCCATCTTGATGTAGGTGAGCTTGTAGTAGGGATGAAGTACTGTAGACATTGTCAATGTGTCAGTGCATTGATGTTGAGATATTATTTGCTTGAATGATAATTACCAAGGGCCAGAGCATAAATGGGTTTGTTGTCAAACTTGTTATAGTACTTTCTAATCTTCATGAGAGCACCAGCGATGGCTTCTGTATAGATAGAATATTTTGGCAAGTCATGCTTCTCCTCCCATGCAGTCTGGAGTTCTTCAAATGATGGGATGGCATGCCAGAGTGCTGGCTGACGTTCGTGTGAGAAGAGATGTTGGATGTTGTTGGCATTGGAGATGATGGTGCATGTGTCATTAACACACTCCCAGTCTGACGTCTTGAATGTAAAGGCTGTCCATGGGATATGCTTCACCAAATGGCAGTGATGGGGCTGAAGAGCTCATCCACAGAGCTTATGAATAGATTGATAGCCTATGTTTAACTTGAATGTTAGTTGCATTTCACCACATCAATATAATATACTAGAATGTACTGTTTGGAGAGCATAAGGTCGTCCCAACATCCCATTGGCCATTCCCCATTGGATGTTGCTGTGAAGCGAAATCTTCAAGGTGGTCTGAATGCCACATTCAGTCTGCAGGCATTCAAAGTAAGCGACACATTGACAAGATGATTGAATCTTGATGGTGAGTGTTCAGATGGCAGCAATGATGTCAAGAGAGTTGCCAAGGACTCAATTCTTGAATTCCCAGATGGCAGAGGTGGTTTCAACATTGGTTATGCAGGTGACAACACCCATTAATGCCATAATCCCAATGTTGAGAATGTGGGTGAGGCAAGGGAGGCAATGTTGGTCTGTGTTGAAAGAGAAAACACATCAGGCATCAAGGACACTTTCAATGTAGTTGCATGCTGTATCATTTTTACTGGTGTTGTCTTCCATAACACAGAAAATCTGTGGGAGGGTGTGAGCACATATACCACAAACAAATATGGGAAAACCTTTGTAGAGTTTCTGTTGACAATGCCAACACGTTCGCACAATCAACGAAGTAGCGCCCAAGGTTCTGGCCAGTGTGCACACCAGCAATGCCTTTGAATGCAATGACTTGGTTACAAAGTGACCAGGCACCATATTTTGCATCCTTCTCGATCCAGTGGGTGGTGATACCCATAAATGCTGCCTTTGTTTGATCAACTGACCAAAGGTCTGTTGTTGTTGAAACTCACCCCATCATTGTTGCCTGGTAAAATACAGTTAGTAGTATAGTTGATGAATCAAATGGTAACTTACGTGGATTCTGGTCTTGAGGCTGTGAAGAAAGTTGATGAATGAGTTGTGGATAAAGCTTGATATGTTGTGCATCAATGGGAGATCTGCTGACACAGTGTTTGGATGCATTGCTACTAGGCAATTCCTGAATGTGGCTTTGTTTGCCACCAAGAGGCTCTGTTATAACACATCAGATCCAATAGTACTTCATTCAATCTGTACTAGCAACTTACCTAGTCATTGCACACTACAAATTCAGCAATGACTTTCAGGACACTATCCCGTGAAAACTCCTTTGGCCCAGGTGCTTTCCCAAGCATTGCATCTAAGCAAAGCTGGCTGTGTTTCTCTCCTTCCACCCTCACACTTTTGATCTCACATGGTACTGCATGATGATGTTCTCTCAGCCCTGCATCTGCACAATGAGTTGTGTATAAGTTGTAATGGCCCCAGATGTGTTGGCAGCATGAAGAATTTGAACCAACATGAAATGCCTTCTGCTTTCCATGCTTCAGAATGTACTTATTGTCATCTCTGTGAGTACTAGTAAGTGTTTGGGTTTGTCGTCTCAACACAATCAACTCACAGACATGTGTTGCACCAGCATCCTTTCAATGCCTTGACTTTACCATCCGGATGGCAAAATCTTACTTTGCAGTGGTCTGAGAAGATGGTGAGGATATCATTTGCTAATCATTTCTTGGTCACCAGCTTCTTAGGTACTGATGCCCCCGCTGTTTTATCATGACTTTGGCCCTAGGATAGAACTAATATTAGCCTTGCAGATCATCAACTTGAAACATCATACCTCATTCTCACTACTGGTCACCTCCTTTTCAGCAGCAATACTTGAGCCCCTTGTCACAATGTCAATCATATCATCATCTTCAGGTGCTAGTATGTCAATCTCCTCATCTTCAGACCTGGAGGCAAGAAACATGTAACAGAAACATTTTGGTGGAGGTTTGTTGTGTCGCAACTTTGGTATATTTTTGACATATCCTTTACTTTCAGCTGTGCCTTCACTCTTTGCTAGATGTTTGCTGATGCTTCTTTCCCTTTTGCTTAGGACTTTGTCTTTTTGTCTTCAGAGGGTGTGTATGGGCCTTCATATGTGGCTGTGCTGTCATTGCTGCAGCCTTTTCTGTTGGTCGTTTTGTGTGGTCAGATTTGCAACTTGGAGCCATGGTAGAAAAGATGTTAGAGAGGATTGTTTCCTATCGCACTTCTCAATGTTGTTTGTTATATAGCCTTACTGCACCATGGCCTACATGTTCAAGGATAGTATGGCCACACCACCTCCATGAGCCTTGTGAAGCTTATGGTACTCAGTCTTGACTGGTCTTTTTGAGAATGTGTTGCAACTGACCACAACCTCCCCTCCAACCTTTGGGAATTGGTCTTCTGTGGTTTTGGTTCCAGTTGCCCAAAATATCAGAATCTACAAGACCAGTTTGGGTCTGGTTGTGCCCAAAATAGGAAAAAAAAAGACCAAACTGGACTCTGAAACACTAATGATTGTGCATCAATTGCCAGAAGGCTTTTGATTTATATTCTCCCCCTGCATCGAACATCCAGCCCTTAACTTGAGCTTTGTACTGAGCCTGTACATACTTAAGGAACTCCTTTGTGGCTGATAAAGCCTGATATTTGGACCATAGGCATTGTACCCAGGCCATAGATGTGAAATTGTCATAAAAGACAATAACATACTTGTGTCAGTGATAAGATATCAGGTGAGGGGTTTGAGGCTGATGAAAATGAGATCCCAAGAGCAGCATTCAATGTTACACACATGGACATAATTGATAAGGAACAATAGTCTATTGTATACTCATAGCAGAGGAACTTGAAGCTTTTGATTGTTTCATTGGTTGGCTACTACTTGAGGTCATGGTGCCAGAGTTGAACTTGGAGATGATGGTGAAGATTGCAGCACCACATTCTGAGCCCCAGTCTTCTGTCTCATCAAGAAGCTTGATGATATTGTCTTGTGATTGCAGGTTGTCTGGATGAGAGTTGCTGAGGACACTGAGAGCATCATCATCACAGAGCCATGTTATTGGTCACACAGAATGTTGAGGGTCATGACCATGAGTGCTTGTCCACCATTCTCAAAGCTTCTCAAGTAAAGGCTGGCACTTGTCCATCACTCAATAATGGTTGTGTGGCTGCTTTTTTGGTGGGTCTGTTGCCAAGTCTTCATCAGCAAGTGCAGAGATTCCTGTGTATTTTGAACCAAGAAAATACATTGAGAGGTCAAAGGAAGTGCTGACATGGTGGTTGCAGCACCAAGGAGCTACACAGGTAGTTGCTGGCAAATCCATGAAGGAGTATTCAACAAGAAAATCTCACAGAAACTTACCTTGACTTGACTGATCATCAAGATATAATGCAAAGAACTGTTGGAGGCATGTGGTGGACTGTATAAGATGTAATGCAGCACATCCCATATGCTGTTGTTTCAAGGAACTCTTCTTTACTGTCCCTGTGTAGGGTTTTTCAGGGTCCATGTGGTCAAACAGCTTGTTGTCCAAAGAAGTGCCAAATGCCCAGGGTTCTGCCATGATGAGGAAGAGACTGGTTAGACTTTGATCATGGGCTGCTCATCCTGTGTGCTGGAGCATCTCGACCATATTCTTGCACATGCCATACCAAATGACAATATGAATCCCATGTATATTGAGACCCTATACAAAATTGGTCAGCTTTGACATTGTTAAAATGGTGGCCTACTGTTGAAGCTCCAGCCATAGCATGAAGAATGCACTAATTCCCAGCATCTAATGTTCACATCACTACAGGCAACCAATTGTTGCTGTAAATTGCTGTGTCAGAGGCTCCTTGTTTACAGTCATGGAAGACCAAGGTATTTGGGATGACCACGGGAGGGTGAAACTTCAGTGGAATTAAGCAATTGAGGCTGTGAAAATTTCACAAACTACCAATAACTGAAGTGGTAGCATAGGCGGAATTTGACTGATTTGCAGGAAGTTATAAGTCAACATAGTCAGGGGAGATCAAGAGATTGTGCTTCACTGCATCAAGGATGTGGGGTGGGAGGGTGGCAGAGAGAGCTTGAAATGGTGTCCCTTTGGCAAGTGATATTCAGAAGTTGGCCAGTTTACTGTACACAGATTGGAATGCATCTTCGCTGTGGTTTGCATGACCTGCCATATAGATGTTGTGGGCTTCATCAGTATGAACTTGTGCAATTTTGCATGCAAACATGCAGTCCTCCTGGAGAAGTCATGCCAGTCGAGGTAAATGTCCATCATATGTTCCTAGCTGTTCAGGAAAGATGATGAGGTGTTGAAACTTCCCCATGTAGATTGACTACACCAAACACTGTTAAATACACATCCAATGTTAAAATTTTAAATGATTGACTCACATCCCATAGTTTATGATCACTGGAGTATCTTTGTTAATTGCAATCATGCTGATGCTAAATTTTTGACTCTCCAACACCTTTGATGACACTGTCATGCTATCAGCTTGCCAAGTGCTCAAACAATACCACACCTGAGTTGCCTGGAGCTCTTTGAGCAGTGAAATAGTGATTGAGATCAATTGTGGATGTAGTAGAAGGGAAATTATGATGTAAAGGGTCTTGCTGCTGCCTGTACCTGCAGTAATAATACCATCCTTCTTGTTTAGTATAGCCAGCAAAGCTTGTAGTTGAAATTTGCATGGAATGATTGCCATCATGGTAAGGAGATAGATAATCATGCGAGCATGTAATGTGTCAACCTTGTTGGATTTGTCTGATAAAGCATCCAGAAAAGCAAGCAGTAGCCAAGTGCCAATGATGCAGGATGTATGGGGTTCAAGGAGATTGAGTGGGCAGCCCAGAATGGCTTTGAGAGGTGTTCATGTCCATTGTGAATGTGTACTGACTCATCTGTGATTGGTCTATATTCTATATGTCCAATAATTACTGTTGGATTTATTTTCCAAAGGTTTTTCATGGTTGAAACTCACATTTGCTCATTAGATGGAGATCACATTACTATGGTAATCCACACACTTCTAGTAAACCTCAATGGATTTTACTAGACTAAATGATTGCCCAGACTACTAGGGATTAGCTATGGGTAGTAAATAGGTATAGATAAAACTTACCACAGCCACTGCCTAAGGAGGGCAAAGAATGACTGAGGAATCTGAAGTAAAAAGTAAGTATATATACATGTAGCAGAATGGGCAGAGAAGCACTCATTAATGATGACAGGGGATTAGGAACAAGAATATGAAAGGAGATGGATTCAAGTGATGTAAGATAATTATGGAATGCCCCTGGAAGCTCAGGAGTAATAATAAGGAAAGGATGATAGAGTAGGACAACAGTCCATGCAAGTTCTGGACAGACTCCAAGCAGTTTCACATAGTGGCAGAGCAGAGTCACAATCTCTGGGTTTCTGAGATTCCAGAGTTCCCTTTACTTTGTCATGCTAGATGGAGACGCAACAATCTGTGCTTTGAAACTAGGCTAACACTGGTCCCTAATGTAGAGTGTAATTTAGCTGAGTCCTACCTACTATCTGCAGACCCTGGCTGCACTCTGCAGATTGGCAGAATGCTGTTGCCAACATACAGTGCATCTCAGTAAAGCACTATCCCCCCTGGAACAGACCCATCCATTTACTAGGTAGCACTTTGTACTTTGTGAAATATGCATACTGCATATGGGCCAAGTGTCAGTTAGATTTGTCAATACCCTGGCCAATAAGTACATATCCCATTGGCCCACTCACACATCTATATAGACTCAGCCAATGTCTGCTACACCATGCTCTGCATACATTGGACATTGTTGGTTTTACCTACAAGTACATGAAATGTGAATGAAAGGTGTGGTGGCCATGGGTCCTGCCAAACTACTGATTGAACTTTGAGGGCATTGCCCCCTCCAACTCAAGCTTCAAGTGACAAGCTTCAACTTGGCTAATATGATGATGATGCAGAGGATGTATCACAAAGTTCCCATGAGATATCTGACATCAGCAAAGAAGCACACAGGGAACTCAAGGTAAGTTAGCTTGATATGATTGATGTGCACTGCATGATTCTTACCTCACTTCAATGATTGATCAATGTCAAGTTCTGTTTTGTTTGTGATGTTGCCAAAGGAAAACCCTGGCCTGACTCTGTGTCATATTCCGCGCCGCGCAAGTCAACTCCGCCTCTCCGGAACCCACTC
>KN825961.1:0-11738 GCA_000827395.1 Paxillus rubicundulus Ve08.2h10
CCGTACCCTACGACTACAGGCCATAGGTCGGCCGACAATCGGCTGGCCCATGTGGTATGGGCTTTTGTCAACCTTGGCTGGCCGTATCCTACGGTCCAAAGCACTACATGTGCTCCTGAGAGTAGATATCCTGGTGCTGGCCATTACAAGGGTAGATATCTTGGGCCATTCATATTCCAGGGCAAACAAACCCAAGAGTAGATATCCCAGGGCCAACAAACCTGAGGGTAGATATGCCAGGCCATTCATCCCAAGGCTAGCTATCCATCAGGGCATCTGATACCTACAGGCCACCCATCCCTGGGCCCATCCCATACCTATGGGTCACCCATCCCTGGGCCCATCCATTACTCAAAATGCCCTTACTAAAATATCTACTCAGCCAACCCATATCATATGGGATTTTCTCACACCTCAGCCCATCCATAACCTATGACTACAGGCTGTAGGTCAGCTGACAATTGGCTGGCCCATCTGGCATGGCTTTCTGTCAACCTTGGCTGTCTGTATGCTATGGTCCAAAGCACTACATGGGCTCCAATAAGGTTACAAGCCAGTGGTGTCTTGAGGCCTTTCATTGGCTTACAAGCAATTGGAACATAAAATACTTTTTTCCAACATCTCAGTTCCAAGTGATTCCAGATGGTTTCTGGGTTTTCAGTTGTCTACAGCTGTGCTCTGACACTCCAGGTTTTCCATGGCTGTGCTCCAGGTTTCCAGATTCTGGAGCTCACTGAACTTTGTCAGTTCCAAGGTTGCAGCATTGGAACCACTATTCTGGAACCACTTCCAGAATGTTCCCATGATTCTGATGTTTCTGAGGTTCCAGTCTCAGAACTGCTAAGTTCTGAAATCTTCCTGTGCACTTCCAAACTCAGAAACACCAGAACACTCATAAGCACTGACTTCATAATCATTCTTATACTTGCTTAACCTTTTCACTTTCCACTTACAACATTTATTACTACACTTTATGTAAATACTTCTTTCAGGTTTATTGCCACAAGAGTATATATATCTTCATCCTACTCACTAGCACCTCAGTTGGTTTCACTCATCTAGGCAGCAGCTGAGGTGAGTTTATTTTCACCTAGTTTTATTCTTAGCTAATGAATTGTAGCTTTGATTATCACAGTAAATCATGATGAATCTGTGGTTGTGCTGAGAACTGAGTTTATAAATTGGGTCCACATGTGAATCAACTCCATGTTTCCTACTGTGTGTCTAAGATTCTAGCCATCTTCCTGCAGTCTTCTGATGTCAGACACCACTTTATCATGACAGTGTGGAGGATCACATCTCCTTGCCATCTCCTCCCAACCTGTTCCAACAAGACCAGTTCAACCACTGTATCTGTACCTACAAACCCAATGTCAGTTACATCCGCACAAACTAGCTAGTAACCTACCAGTTTGTTCTGTGGAGTGGGGCTATATAGCACAAAGTCTGGAAAAAAGTACGGAGGGGACGAACCGGGCGTTCACTGCCTCCTTTCTCACTACTCTCTTTGGATCGTCCAACACCTTTGCGAGGTCCTTCAGAACCTCGGACTTGTATGGATGAAGCAAATCATAGCGTATTGCGCCCGGCAAAAGCGAGAGATACTTCAAAGCAGCAACGCGAACTCTCTGTGCCTTATCAGACAATCCCTAAGACAGCCTGGAATCCAGTTACTTACGTGATCTGGCATGTCTGTTACCATGCAGTTCTTAAGCATGACGACTACGAGGGTGGAGGCGTATGTCGACAAGGAACTCTGGTCATCCGAAGCAGTAGTGATGTTGTTTGACAAACAATGGATAATGTGCGAACGTATCGCAGGATCCGCGACGTCGAGTCCGCGGAGTAGCAGAGGCATCAACTATGGGCCAAGATTGTATTGAGCATGGAAGAGCTCCTACAAAGCCATAAACGCACAGTGGGTATTTGTGTGGTGTACATCGCTTTTGGAACTGCATTGACGAGGTATGCGAGAGCGATGAGGTAGGCTGTTTCCCGTCTCGAGCCTGTTATTACTCGTCAGAGTCCTTGGATCGCTTGGTATCGAGGGGATAGCTGCGCACCGTCAAATTTCTTTGCTCCCTCCTGTGCCCTCGGTAACACCGCGTCGAAGTACCTCTGAACATGGAGGATCTGAGATGCTGCATGGTCAAAACGAGAACCTGTAATCCTCGGTATTTACACACCTTAAGCACAGCACCATTGCGTTTAGTGAGGACGTGATCACTCTCAGCGAGTGCCCCAAGGGCACGTGCTGCGCTCCAGTCAACAGCTCCATCCTCGAGAAGCGTGAACAGGCAGTCAACGAAGGATGACACCAATTGGTGAGACTGGACGACCAAACCTTTGGTTATCTGACGTCCGAATTAGCGCAAACCTACTCGGAACAGACATATGACTAGGAACTCACCCAGACCCAAGTGTTTATGGAATTACACCGCACTTCAGAAGAGATGTTAGGATTGTTGAGAGTGGCCGACCAGTAGTTCTTCAGCATATCGTCGAGGAAGTCAGAAACGTCTAAGCAGCAAGCCCCATTAGGGAATACACCAACGGCAATTAGTTGGTAACCTACCATCAGTATGTTTATTGACTAGTGTAGCGAACAGTTCACATGCAGCCTCTCTTTGGAGTGCACTGCAAATAGGCAGATCGCACCACTCAACCAGGTTCTTGAGAAGGGCCGAGAGGCTGATCGGACCTGACGCATTTGTACCATCACGGCCTTTCAAGATTACTGGCACCTGAAAAATTTGCGGCTGAGAATGCATTCACAAGAATCTGTGAAGGTCCCACACCTCCTTGCGGATAGGAATGTGTGCTGCTGCAAAAAGGGTCACTGTGCCCCGCTGGCGGGCGCTTGCATCAGTCTGTTAACCAGGTCAATGGTGCTTAGAAAAGACGAGAATATAATTATACCAACACGTAAAGGTCTGAATTCATCTGTGAGAGAAGAAAACTCTCCACCAGTGATACTTTTGACCCCGCCATTCAAAAAAGCAGCGACAGTTTCACCGACGAACTTCTGTTGTTGTCTACCGTAACTGTGAGCGATTTGGCCAGAAACGCACGAAAATGGTGGAAACGCACTCGATGGAGAGTGTTTGGACTACTAGCTTAACAATCCGTGCACCGACGTGCAGTAGTCTTGGGTCCGTCAGGATGCACTGCTCGCTTGTGATCGCGGCCTCAAGGAAGAGCCGGAAAAGGTGGGGAAGGAGACGGTCGACATACTTCGGGACATCGTGGGCAAGTTCTGGTTTGGAGACTTTTGCAAAGAGGGTGTCAGCGAGAGCCGTGAGAATAGCATGAGCGTATGCAGCAGTGCTCTCGACTTCTTCTACTTCCACCGTGGCGGTGTAAGAGACATGCGACAAGGCCGACATAGATGGGGAAGGGGGACAAAGCAAATCCAGCTTGGCGGTCAATCGGATGACTAAAGTCTCAAAAAGCGTCGGCTGCACGCAGAGCGTACTCAAGGCGCAGAGAGCCCGCCAGTAGGCTGCACGTTCGGACTGAGCGTCTCGAGGGGGTGCACAGTCAGGAAGCGCAGCAAACAGCGGTGGGAGAATCTGAGTCGCGAGATGATGTGCTGCGGTAGTGGAAATTGAAGATAGTAGAGAGAGGACATCAATGCTAGGTAGGGGGTCAGCTTCTTAACCAACACAGCAGGCTCTGAGCGAACACAGCTACGTACGTGACATCTTCAACCTCGTAGGGTTCTTTACTAACGAATTCGCCAACCTCTAGCACGATGTATCCCAGCTCTTCGTCAGTCACAACAGACGGGATGCGTAGAAGAGCCGAGAGACCGTGTATGGCGGGCAAACGGGTTGATGAAGACTTGAGCCCAACGACAAGCAACCCAAGTAGGGCATCCTTAGCTGATTCCAGGGGAGATGGCCATGGATATCCCAGTGAAGTGGGACCCGTTGATAATGGTCTTTTATGTAACACTGACGGCTCTGAAGTATTGCTGGGTAATGCAAGGGCGTTCAGAAGGTCCGTCAGGAGCATGATCACTGCTGCTCGGTTGGATACTTCTCCTGGGTCATGGAATAACTTCACCAACGTATCAGCCGCTTCTGTGACTGTATAGAATGAAAGATTGGCTGTTGTGCTCCATATCAGCACCCCAGTGGCAAACATTGAACAGCTAGTGTTCACGTACGCGAAATACCAACAAAGGTGCATAGGGCTTTCATGCCTGCTTTTGCTTGCGCCTTCTCCGGTTCTCCTATCGCTTCAACGCAGTCATTGCATATCGTTCGAACATGTGCGTCAATGTCATCACCCAAGCCATCTGTGGGTGTTGAACTTGGCTGGAGAACACGTACGAATTCTCGTAGGGTATCCAAAGAAGTTTGTTCGGTTAAAGGATCTATGGGTTGGAAGATCTAGGAAAATTCACGTGTTGTGATAACAACAGAGGGCATGACAGGGGGAGCTGACCTCAAGTTTTAACGCACTCCAGACCTTTTCCCCGAACTCACGTGCCACAGTTAATCCATAAACTGGAAAGCAAGCAGACATCGCTTGAAGAGTGTCTCGCTATACAAATACACCAAAGCATGTCAGATCGTGACTACGATGCTTCTCTGTAGGACAAACCTTGGTCGTTGGTGATCCAGCAGTAAGCTTTTCAAGGAAGAGCGGAATGCCAAGGGACCCAAAGGCAGGGCTTGCGCTAAGACATAACCTAAATGAAGAACGATCAGCTAGGAGCCGATACGATCATTTCCAATGGCACATTGCAACTGCGAACAGAGTACAGAATGACTCGCGTAGCCAGATACCCACAACTTACCGAAGCGAATCTTTGAGATCGTCGGCGCTAATCCCGTACGGATCGTTCGGTGGAGGACGAAATGTAATGGGGAAGTAACAGAAAGTGACCTCGAAGTAGTCCTGGCTCGCATGAGGCGATGTTGAGATCTAGAAATTTGCCCAAAGTTCGTGTCCATACCTCTACGTGTTTTGATGTATCGAACTCCGCAAGCACCACGCGCGCGATCTTGAAGGCTACGAGAAGATTCCGAGGGTCCTTCTCCCCAGATGCCAAAGCGGCATAACTAGAAAGAAAGTGATCCCCCATTTTCTTGAGGTCGTCACGGTGAGAGTTCACGAGAGAATATATGACATTGAAAACAAAGAAACGGGTAGATTGAACCAAGGCTTTCATATTGACATGCATAAAGATTCTGGTTGGGTGAGGTGCGAATCATATGCAAGAGATGTAGACATGAACTTACGCAGAGAGTGTATCAGACACCTCGTTGGATGAGAACGAAGGGAAGCTGACGAGATGAGAGAGTCCCTTCAGCGCTGGCGTGATTGTTTCTGTGTCCTCTAACTTTGAACAGTAGAATGTAACCAATACTCGGACTGCGCGGACATTTCTATCAGGAGTGTTATAACAGTCTCTTGGACCCGCATACCTGCTTGTCGATTTAACTTGTCCTTGGGACATTGTTCGATGACCAATGAAAGGAATCGCACGCCTTCAAGCAAATGTATATGTAAGATGAAGGGTGAGCTATCCAACGACGCACCTTTCGTCCGGAGGGCGTCCTCTGCTGATGTCAAATATTCCCCAAGCGCCTTCACAATGTCAAGTAAAGCAACTTGGCCTGACGAAATGCCTGAAGAAGACAGTTATGATCGGGGCGGACTAAGGAGCCTACATACATGCCTGCGACAAGTTGATTGACTTCGGTGTCCCTCTCGAAAAGCATCCAAGAACGAGCAGTGCGCTCAACAAATTCCATCTCAATGGTTTGTAGTGAAAAACGTTGAATCCACCGAGGGTTTCCGAGTCGGTCACCCGTATGTCGGTGGTGTAGTGAAGCTTAAGTTGAAGGCTGTGCTGATTAGATGGGCGTTTTAGTCCAAATTTGACATCGCGACATCGCAACACACGACTGCTACTAGTACGACTAGTAGTACGAGCGAGTTCCAGACTCAACTTTTTGCATCAACGATTCAACCTTCAAAACTTCAAGGTTCATGCTCTCCGCAACGCTGAAGCAAATTCAGTTTTGTCTTCAACGACGACAGCACCTTAAGGCATACTTTGCCACGTCCTCGACATTTTGGTCACACAAGCCACCACCACGAAAATTTGACAAAGAAAAATTCAACTTTAATCCCGAAGTCGCATTCTCGGCAGCTGTCTCCCAAGACCACCTCTCTTACCCGCTCGTTACAGCCAGTGATTTGTCAAAGTCTTTTAAAGCGCCCCCGACGCGAGTCCGCATGCTCGTACGCGACTTCATCGACGATGCATTGTATAATCCGCACTATGGCTACTTCTCCAAGCAAGCCACTATTCTCACTGCCCCTGGAGAGGAAGACGAGGGTTTCGACTTTAATGGCTTTAAGGATAGCGCACAGTTCGAAGCCGCTGTCGCGAAGCGATACGTAGAGTGTGGCACCTTGTCTGACACAGATGGCCCTGGCAGGCAAATCTGGCACACTCCTACTGAATTATTCAAGGTGTGTGCACCCTTTGATAGCCCTTTCGAATCTTAAGTCAACCCAGCCATGGTACGGTCAAGCCATTGCTCAATGTCTTGTGTCCGAATACCTCCTGAAATACTTCCCTTACGAAGACTTCAAAATATACGAGCTCGGAGCTGGAAACGGAACTCTCGCGTTGAACGTTCTCGACTATCTTCGTGCACATTACCCTGAAGTCTACGATCGTACGGTCTATACTATAATCGAGATCAGTGCACCCCTTGCGCATGCTCAACGGATCCGTCTACGTCGTGCCGGCCATCTACAGCGTACAGTGAGCGTTGAACACCGCAGCATATTTGCTTGGACCAAGACGGAACACGCCCCGTGTTATGTCCTCGCTGCTGAAGTAATAGACAACTTTGCCCATGATCTTGTACGGTATGATGTTCGCACCTTGGAGCCACTCCAGGGTTTGGTGGCCATTGACGAAGAGGGTGAATTCATCCCTTATTACTCCAGAATCACTGACCCCCTCATCGCGTCGTTCCTTTCCCTCTGTCGCCGCTTGAAGCACCCACCCGCTTTGCCATGGTACCTTCGTACCTCTCCGCTCCGAAGAGTATACGCAAGCCTTCCTTTTGCACCTAACCTATCTCCGCCTGAATACATCCCTACTCGTTTACTTTCCCTCCTCCGCATTCTCCGTGTGCACTTCCCTCGCCATCGTCTGCTTCTTACCGACTTCTCATCTCTACCAGATGCTGTGCCAGGCGGCAACGCGCCCGTCGTGCAGACGAGCATCCGTGGTACAATGGTACCCTGCAAAACGATCTTCGTGCGTCAGGGCTACTTCGACATCTTGTTCCCAACAACATTCGGGCAGTTGCACGATATGTATGAATACATGCTTGAGCAGCCAGTCAGCACTGGTACTGACCCCGAAGACCTGACGCGCGCTCGCGCATCGCCTCTCGCCTCCAGCACGTCGCCTTTATCGCTTGGCTCCCATTTCTTCTCGCCGTCATCCCGTCGCTCACCGCTCGACGGTGTTACGTCGGCAAGTGGGCTGCCCGTCGGGGAGAGGAAGAGTAGTGTTTTCAGTCATGCGGAGTTCTTGGAGACGTATGGTGACTTGGAGAAGACGCGGCTCGGGAACGGGGAGAATCCCATGGTGGGATTTTACGAGAATGTGAAGTTCTTATTCTGAGTTTGCCAAGGATTCTGGAGGGGTTAGCGAGCCTAGGTCGACAATATATCTGGTCATAGTCAGTTTTGTCCATGAGGTTGCAAGACCCTAGGATCGTAGACTATTTTCGAGTGTGAGTACCACACAACAATTTCACGTCGGCAGTTGTGCTTCGATCTTTGCCAGGTCGTGGTTTTCATGTGGTTAGATCGTTGCTTCTGGCAAGTGACCTAGCCACGTCCAAGCAAAAGTCATCCTATTGCTTGCAGTTTCTCTAAGTCAATAACACCCGTGCCTGGCTCATGTCCAGAGCCAAGACTCACACATGGCACTGGACCTTGTACATAGGGAGGTTATAAGTATACTATCAGTTACCAGAGAGCTGGTCACCCTGTATACTTGGTCAGTTCACAAAAATCATAGTAGCTCTCTTACAAAATTTTATGTGTATGGCCACATTACAACTACTTCAAATTCTAAGATACTAGGAAATTAAACCACATCGATCCATGCGTTTTTCGTTGACCACCTGGGTTTCCCGATAAGTAAGCTTAACTAACACACCGGGGATTTCGACATTTGTACTACAGTCGACTCCCTCATAACCCATACTATCATTGGACCAGTGTTGCAAACAGCCCCAGAGTTGCAAATCACATTTCAGACAACAACACACCACATCTATCACTACTTGTAGTCTGAGTATTTCTAACAATAGTGTCTATGATGTGGTTCCGATTTTTGCTCGAAAAAATTGGTGCAGTAGAAGCTACAGGAGTGGTGTATAGGTCTAACAAGGGTTTTTCGAGCATAAGATCACCCAGATCCCACAGATCCCACAGAATAACTGTCCCCAAAAACATAGACTCATCAGCTCCATGTATATCTCCAGTACCTGCATGGGTTTCTGAAGGACTTTAGATGCAACATCGAGTGTAGTAAAAGATATGAGTGCTGAGCATGACTTTGGTCTGAAAAAGGTAATCACACTGGTGGCAGACTGTGGCATCATTGGAGCTCTGCTTCAGCCGTCCCAAACTCACTTGATTGATCAAAGGCCAACCCCAGGAATCAGGATCCCTTCGATCTCACTCTGATGCCTCGTTGTGCAAAACCACAGTGCCAGAATCATGCATCAACAGATTCCCTCTCGGAGGATGAACATGAATCACACTTCAAAAAGGCAGCCAAAGCATTCCATGATGGAACCTACCACAATATCCTTACCACTGCCCAGGCTTTTGGCATCACAAAGTACTACCACACATTCCACCACTGTGTGTATAATCTCACCCGTCCCTCGAACAAGGCTCATGGGAGTCAGAAACATCTCACTGAGGCACAAGAGACTGTGCTGATTGAGTGAATCAAGTTCCTTGGACTCATCGGCCATCCAATCAGTAAGGAGACGATAGGACCATATGTGTTTGACCTACACAGAAAACATCCATCCACAAGATGGGTATCATGCTTCCTACGTCATCATCGGGATCTTAGGTTGTCATGACCATCTGGACTTGACCCCAAACAAGCCCAGGCATTCAACTACCCTACAGTCAAGGACTTTTTCGAGCAACTCAGAACCCTTCTGAGGGAACATGATATTCTGTGGGAGAATGTTTACAACATGGACGAGAAGGGAAAATTCAACTAGGAGGTGGAAGGAAATCAAGTGGGCGGAAGTTCTTTTTCTCCCGTGATGACAGACAGCACTATCATATAAAGGGGGGGAGCCTAGAGCTAGTTACTGTGATTGAGTGTGTTTGTGCAGATGGATTGAGTCTCCTGCCTGGCTTTGTCTTTTCTGGGAGCTCGATTGGTTGGGAATCAACTGAAGTTGATCCTTGCATTGTGTAAGTGTTCACTAGTGATCATATATAGATCCAATAATTTGTTTATCATTGATATAGCTTGGCCACCTCCGAAAACGGCTGGACTAGTGATTACTTGTGCCAGGAATGGTTCCGCAAGTTGTTTATTCCACAAGTTGCAGCCCATAACACATCTTGCAGCCTGTAACACATCTGGGAAGCCATCACTTCTGATTTGTGATGGACATGGGTCTCATTCCACCAGTGCAATGATCAAACTTGCTGTTGCAATGACCCTTCACATTTCAACCCTAACCCATCCGAGTCCAACGTGCGCACACAGTCTGGAGCACACGGTGTGATTGACCTCTCCCTCCTCCCCTTGTCCTCCCAAAACTCATATTTTACTCAAACTGTGTCCCAACCAGGATCATTCTATGCTCAGCCAACATTCTATGACCACTCCCATTGTCATGCACCTGCTCCAGAACCTTGTCATGACTCACAAACATTGCTGAACTCTTACTTTGGTCCTCTGAGTCCTCCGAGTCATGCTGGCTCTTCCACCTCACCCAATCAACAAGATCTTGCTTCATCCTTGATGTTCTACACAAGCACTCAAACTCATTATGGAGTGTCACATTCCTTTGGTCCTTATTAGTGGTAGTTGTTGTCTGCGCTCAGTACCGTAGTGATATATTCTGCACTTCTCCCCTATGCCTTTGAGTCAGCAGCTGTGCCATAGCGGAATATATGTCGGAGTGGAAAAGCAGCTGCTTTGCCGTGTGTGACAACCCGTGACAAGGTGTTTGCAAGACTACTCATTTCAACTACCTTGCATTGTACACCTGCTGATGCTCGTAAATCCTAACCAAAAAAATCAAGCTAAACATTAGCAGCAAGGTGAGACAGTTTATGCACTGTGGGTGCCATGCCAAGGATCTGAAGTTGTGTAGTTGTGGAGTTATTCATGCATCTTCGAAAATGTTTGCAACACTGGTCCAATGATAGTACCCAGGATAACCCATAGGTTTTTGAATCTCCATGTCAGTTCACAGGAATTTTACCTACATAACCCATACCTATCTCGAGTGTGATAACCCATAGGTTCTATCAGATAATACCAAATCAGGAAGTTTTATTATATAGTTATTTCTTTTTACCCAACCAAACATATTGTCAACAACCCCATGGGAACATAGACATGAAACATCGACTTCTCCATCATGATGAAACCTGTTGAAATTCTAAGAAATGGTTTACAGAAGCTTTGAGATCAGACCCACACCAAAAAGTCCAGCTCAAGGCAGAGTTAAAGGTGAATTGGCCAATATCCAAGGTTGATGAAGAATGGTTGGATTACACTGGGAATTTGGTGGATGAAGAGCATGTTGTTGAGGTATTGGACAAGGCTTTGGATTATGAAGCTGTTCTCAAGACGTTAAATCAGCAAGAGAAGTCTATCATTCAAAAGCTAACTGAGCTTGCTGGCGAGCAAACCATTCGTTCAAAAAAGCGGAAATGTATGGCTCCCAAATTTTCAGTGTTCAAGACATAAGGTAAACTAAGTTTGTTACAGGTCCCACTCAGCCTGTCAAGATACCTGCTGATCAGGGGGGGCACAGTTGATGGGACAAACCCCAAAAGAAAGCAAATGCCACACTTGCACAACAAATAGAAATCCTCAATTGGCATCACACCAATGGCAAAAATCAATCACAGACAGCAAACTACTTCAATGAAATCTATCCCTTTCTTCGCCTCAAACAGCCAAAAATATCTGACCGGCTGAAGCATGAAGGTTCATGGCAAGCAGAGTATGAGGGAAGTGCAGGTGTATGTCATATTCCGTGCCGCACAAGTCAACTCTGCCTCTCCGGAGCCCACTCCGGACCAAGTCCGCTTTCTCCGCCCTCCGTTTCTCCGTTTCTCTGCTTCTCCGTTCCTCCACATTTCCGCCTTCTCCTTAACATTCTCGTTCCTGTGCCTTGATTTCTTATCATTCACATCTTTGACAGATGTTTGACATATCTAATGTTCCCACCTTCCGAATAATCCGATTTCTGACATTTCCTGATGTTCTGACATTTCCTGATGTTCTGACATTTCCCGACTTAATCCTATCTCTTTGACATCTCTGACTCACATCCCGCTTCACTCCGGCACTCCGTGTTTACTTGTCCCCGTAGTATATAAACCCCTTTTTGTATTCTGTATTCCTCAGTTCGAATATCAACTTTGATCACTCCTCCTCTCTGTCCAAACTTAAGTCCCTCGCT
>KN825962.1:0-11700 GCA_000827395.1 Paxillus rubicundulus Ve08.2h10
GAGGGGTTTATATACTATGGGGACAAGTAAACATGGAGGGCACCGGAGTGCCAGAGTGAAGCAGAATGTGAGTCAGAGGTGTCAAAGAGATAGGATTAAGTCAAGAAATGTCAGAACAAGTCAGAAGTCGGATTATTCGGAAGGTGGGATTATTAGATATGTCAAACATGTGTCAGAAGTGAAGGATGAGGAACAAGGTATGGGAATCAGGGGTAAGAGAGATAAGTGGAAAGGCGGAAAGTGATAAGGGGGAAAAGCAGAAAAGCGGACTTGATAAGGTGAGAGAGGCAGAGTTAGTCTGGAGTAGGCTCCGGAGGAGCAGAGTTGGTTTGTCGGGACACGGTTTCTGACAAAACCCACAAGCGAACGAATTGGTACCACCCCTTTCTTTGGGTCCACATCGCCACAGCTGCTCGGAAATACAATTGGTCACCTTCCGCAATGGTGAATGCTCTTCAATGAGAGCAGCCAAAGCTCTTCTCATGCCTGACCCAAGGGACCATTTCCAAGTGGATCGGCTAGTCAAGATGCCAATGGTCACCAGCCACACTCCACAATGTTGCCAATGGACACACTCTCAGTGGTTCTGGAAACTCCAGCATCCTTTCTCAGCACCCTCATGTTCAAGATGAGATTGTCAAGCGGCTCATGAATTTACACACGTCTGGAATCCCCATCAATGTTATCATTGCCCAATCAATCATGCTTGCCATGATTCAGAACTGCATTCCCAAATTGCTCACAACTTTCAAGTGCTCTGAGGTATGTAAAATACTTGTCCATTTTTCATGCTCAAGCTAATGTCCAAAACAAGAAATTTGTGTGGACTTTCTTCGACAGTGTTCTCAATTGGTCACCTCAGAAAGGCACCCATACTGCAGTGAAGCTCCCTGCTGACACCAAGGCAAAATGTGAAGAGTGTTTCTTTCACCTCGTTTATATTATCAAGTGGTATTCTGTTCCACCAAAGGTACATTATGATGCTGGATGCATTCATTGTACTATGCCTTATGATGTGTTTTGTAGCTTGTTGTCGGATTTGATCAGATCGGGAATTATGTCCTCTCCAGCAGTGGGACCACGTTTGCAGAGCGTGGTTCTCATCAGGTTGATATTGTAACCAAAGATGAAAAGCATGCCTACACATTGCTAGTGGCAAGCATGCCCGAGGGTACTTTCTTACCATTTCAACAAGTTTGGGGGGGATCATCCCCACAGTCCCTCCCATCAGTGCATGCACAGGGTATGGATGAGGCACAGGCAAATGGCTTCGACTTCACATTCGCAAAGAGCAACAAGAGAGGAAGCCACTTCAGCACTCTCAAAACAATGAAGGAGGTATGTATTAGCTACTATGATCAATAAACCTAGGTACTGATGAGACGACAATGCAGTGGGTTGAACACATCTTCAAACCTTATTGTTGCTATGTCATTGAGGTTGATCCTGATCTTGATGACAACCAAATATTGATTGTTTACCTCAACTGCTACCCAGTACACATGAGTCAAGAGTTCTGTTCATACATTTTCAATGAATACCTGCATGTCATTCTTTGTTTTGTTCCTGCCAGTTGTACATAGCATTTTTCTCATGTGTTGTTCTGTGTCTCACTTCAGTTCTCTTACATAGGTACTGGAATATTCCAACCTGCTGACGTTGGTCTCAACCACATTATCAAGCATCATCTCAAGCAGCACCAGACTGAGTATCTGGTTGATTTGCACCAAAAACAGATGGATAGTGGTCTGACTGCAGAACAAGTTAAATTTACAACCTCTCTCCCAGTCTTACGAGATGCATCGGTGGCTGGCATCATGGCAGTATATGACTTTATGATGGGACAATTTGGGTGTGAACTAGTCCAAAAGGTAGGTTTTTTGCCAACTGGTTCGTGCACCTTTCTGACATACATTTCAGTCTTGGGAACATTGCCAGGTCAAGGATTGGAATTTATCTGCGAAGTGTCTTACCAATAAAGCTGCTCAGATGGCTCTGAACGAATATCTTCGTTCACACCACATCCTTCATGATGAGATTGAAAATCAAATGGGTATAGTCCATGGAGTCAAACAGGTTCAGCTCAACACTGCTGAGGCAGATGATGATGCTGATGTCCCATCGAGTGCAGTAATTCAAGATGCACTTGGTCTGGATGTCCAAGTTGACATACCTGTAGATATCGATGTGATCTCACATTGTGTTGAAAGTACAGAAAAGGGACCAGATAACACTTTGGTAGCTGCAGGAGAGGATGAAGACATCTGGGCATACATAAACTTCAACTAGATACTTGTTCATGTAGTGTTGCGTTATGGACACTTGCAACCAAGCCTGCGTTATGCGTTACGCATTGCCACTTTTGGCAACGATGCGGTCAAACCTATGTTACACACCAAAATTTGGCAACAGACCCCCCGTTATGGTGTTATAGTTAGCAATGCAACGACCCCTGCATTATGCGTCACCGTTGCCTCCATGCAGAAGGCTACAGTATAGGATGGACGTGATTACTAATAGGAGTCCGAAGACTCAGGAACAGGACATGGGACGTGGGGATAGAGAAACAGAGAAACGGAAATCATCTAAATACAGTCAGGCTGTCAGAGTGCATTGGGATGTATCGGGATGCGTTGGGATTTGGTCAAATGGGGATGGGAAGTCACGGGGCGTGACAACCTGCTGGTTTTCATTTATGTGGTGGCATGACAGCCTGACAGGGTGAGAGAAGGGAAGACAAAGCAAAGGTGTCATCGAGATGAGTGTTGGAGTTGATATCGATTCGTCATAGTCGTCATACTTGATATCAGTCACATGACTGTTCTTTATCTACGCATTTGTTTTCATTTGTATCGTCCTCAGTTGTTGAACATCAACGCTGAGGTACGCTAATCTTTTTATTCTAGCCGTCATCTATTCTTACACATACAATATTCAACCTGTAGACCGCTACAGGTAATTGACAATGCATAGTTGTTGAACATCAACGCTGAGACCGCTACAGTTCTACAATGAGTGCCACACATCTTCGGACAATCCCATGCCATCACTGTATTAATCAGCCTTGCTGGTGACAAGATTATGAGTCGAATGGTTCAGCTGCGATCCCCCCCCCCCCCCCCACACACACACACACACATCCCCTGCATACTTTCACGCTCGTTCTGAATATCCAATTTTCAGAAAGATCCGTTGACAAACAAAGGAGGTATGATGGAAATACACTATAGTACATGCGCCTTACACGGTACTGCAAAAAACGGCTGTAAACGCTACATATGTCCCGTGTGTATTATCAGAGGGTACCCTCTCATCCAGGGATGATATATGACCATCCATTCGTGAGGCCTCCAGGCAGCGGCGACTGTGTCCGTGGTTGAGCCCAGGGAGACACAATGTGTGGAGTGTGGCGTGCCAGCGATTCTTTCCTGAATACAAAATGAATATCAAATTCACGGGATAAGCATTACATTTTGGATGCTAGTCATTAACAAACCCACGACCGCATCACGCGGGTAGATCAAGGATATATAGGAAGCAGGGACGTCATCAGCGTTCACACAAACCTCGCAGAGATACACAGAAACCACCACGGAAGGATTGTAAAGTGCGGCCATCCAACACCACCTGACTGTCTTATAACTCATATGGTACCGGTTCCAGCCATTTGTCATTCGACCTGCGAGAGCCTTCGCCTTCTTGCACGCTAGTAATCATGAAGCCCACGGATTCGTAGACTTCCTCTGAGCAAAACATCAGGGGAATATTTCGAAATCATCGACTCGAGTTTGGAGGGCTACGACGTACCAAATCTTGGGCCTTTCTTGTCATATGTGAGGTTGAGCACGTTGTAGTACTCATTACTCAAGTTCCAGAATGCATCGTTACTGAGCACTTCGTCACGCACGCACTCTGAAAACAGCTTCTTTCAGTGACTTAAAGCTTTGAGAAAATGACATACTGTATGGGGCCAAGAGCCGCAGCATGGTGCTCGATACAAAAACATCGCTGGCTGTTCGACTCATTAGCAAACCCAAAAGTCCGTCCAGCATCTTTTCACGTAGGTTTTCTTTCAGTAGGATTGAGTAAACGAGCATCCGGAGACTGGCGAGAACCACCTTCTTCGAAATGTCCGCGGAGGATTTCGATTGCAATTCGTTGCACCTTTTGACGTGGAACACGGAGAGCGCGAAGTAGGGGTGGAACCAATCCATCATCGTCGCGAAGTGCCCTTTTTCCGTCCTCTATATAGAATGAACTAAGATGAACAGCGAATGCATTCACTAGAGGGAACTACCAACCAAATCGAGCAATTGCTCGAAGGTAGTGCAGAGCAGCATAGACAGTGTCATCATTCCCATGTTCCAGCATTCCACGCAGGACATTGACAGCCTCCGATTTGAGCACGGTGGATCGCAGACGTCCTGTATGTTGTCAGGGTAAAGCCATTGACTACAGGATATACAACTGACCGCACTCAAGCAGATGGTATAGAACGTTGATGCCATCCTCTCCGTGCGAGCCATCGAACCGGCGACGTCGAAGCATATTACTGATGTGCGCAGGCACGTTGGAACCTTCAGCAGCCACCATCGTAGCAACATCATCTGATGGAATTCTGTGAGCGACGTCCACCTACTATATCCAGGGCACTCACCGATCTTCACAAGACCCGCCAGTGCCGAGGCAGCAAACAATGCGTTCGATTTCAGGGAGAGTCGGGCAACTAGGATCTTGATTGTTCCAGCTTCTATGATAGCGTTTTTGACGGCTGCTCTGACTTGACCTGCAGCGATTCAGCGACATGCACAGAAAGCCCCGTTATCCTGTCTACCTTTTTCGCTAAGCGCTACCAGGCTCATAATGGCACCGTCTCGCTTGTGGATCATGTGGCTGTGCGCCCGTTTCGCAAGCGCACGCAGGTGGCCGTCATCAACCAATGCTTGTCGGATCTCATCTGCGCCAAGGACGTCAGGTCCACAGCGATCAAGTCAGATAGACCATAGCGACTACCTTGTTTAGCGAACTCGACCAGCGCATCGCTTGCTACTTGCTTTGTGTCAGCAGAACAATGGTTAAGCATGTCCAGGAAAGTGGAGAGCACTCCAGATTGAAGCATAGTTTCCCGCAAATCAGCTGTAGATCGGTCTTCCTCATTTTTCTCTTGGTCTCCGGCAATGGGCTCTTGCAGGAGCGAGCAAAGAACACGGACAGCCGCCGGTGCGACAAAATCGTCGAATTGCTTTGTCAGCTTGAGCAGAGTAGGGATGATGAGCGCAGTCTTCATCACTGGCCTGGCATCACCTGGGGATATGTAAACAGGCGGTAAAACGAAACATGGAATCAACGGTACCATATTTTGCAAGGTCATCCATAATTCTCAACACTGAAACGAGCACTGGACCACCTGAGAGGTTGTGAGTCGCCCGTTCAATGGCCACGCTGTGTCACTCGCTTTTGTCATGAAGGGCCTCGATAATATCAGTGATTGCACCCATGTTGATGAGAGTGAGTGCTAGACCGCTGTGCGCTATTGAGGATACTGTCAGGTGAAGTTCAGAATTTTACGCAAAGATAGAAGAGCACGTACACTTCATCAACATGGATAATGCCTGGGCGCCGTGGAAAGCCACGCTAGATGTGCCCTCTTCATGTTTAGATATTCGAGCGCTATCGCAAAAGCGGATAATAAATTTCAGATTCTCCTTGCTGATAAGTCTTGTTTGAAGGTCCTTTTGTCTGCAAAGAGAGGGTAGGGACATGCAGGCGCGGCGGTTTTCACGAGAATCGTGGCTCTTCAACAATCCTTCGATATCATTCTTGATCGTCTCACTGAGACTGGTCTGGGTCCAATCCCATCCTAACTCGCAGTAGGTCACTGCAGCGCTGAGTCGTACCAACTTGTTTTCGTTCTGAAGAAGAGCAGCCAGTGCCGCTTTGGAACCCTGAATCGCACTGATGACATTTTTGCAAACATCTGAACATGCACAGTCAACGCGTAAATGCAACCGCCGGACAGAAGTCATTCACCAAAGTTTGCCATGAAAGCCAGACGATCAAGGACATCTAGATTTGGTTGCCTTCGTTCTTGCACAAGATCGTCGAGAAGTGTTTCAATCGAGCAGTTGTCAAAGAGATCCTTCTCCCAATAATCGGACAGCTCTTGAAGGCGCAGGTGACTGTTTGGATCATTCCAAAACATAGGTCCCGGCCACTTCTCAGAACTCTCGTAGAACTGAGCATACGGCTTGTAATTGTGCTTGAATAGCGCTGACACGTGGACTTTCTGACCCGGAAGGATTCTCCGGGGACCACCTAAGTGGGGTCTGTGGGCGGTCAGAATAGGTGAGTAGCCACGGCAATAAAGACTTACTTGTGGGTGTTTTTATTGGAATTGTAGTACAGCAAGTGTTTGAGGGGCAATAGTTCTGGAAGCCACCATCCCGAATTCCACTTCAAGGAGGGCGTTATCTCCTTATCCAGGTCGTCGATCTTCCACATGACATCTAGAGGCTCCAGTTGTAGTCCAGCTGCTAGAGCTTGGCTCCGCATCCAAAGAAGCGGGATGTCCCCAGACTGGAGCTTCGCGTTACGCCGGTTACCACCGCCACTGGAATCTTGGGCGTGAGAGTGAGCGCAGAATCGTGCTAAACTAGACTTACACATCCGAGTGAGCACCTGCAAACCAGACTTCCTTGATACGACCATCATGGGTGGAGTCGGATCGTCCACCGAAGACGTACTCGGGCAAAAACTTGACTCGTCGCTCGTCCAAAGCAAGTGCGTGCCGGAAATAGCAAATATGTTCGCACGTTGAGGTCGTACAAGGCAAGGTTTGGTCTCGGCCAAATCCAACAGACGAAACAGTGTCCCTGGGTTATCCAGATCAGGGAAGAGCCTCGAAACACAGAGGGGGACGCACCACACCCCGACGAAGTGGACGTGGACGTTTTTTCTACAGAATGTCTTCTTGAACGTCTCGGCTAATTCAGTCGCATGCTTGGACTTATTCTTTGATAATCCGTTCGTCTGCGCAAACTTCGACGCCCCCTCTTTTTCAGTAGGGAGACTGACAACATTTGTGGGTCGTGTCGTGCTTGGTTCCTCGTCACCAGTCTTAGAGTATAACTCAAAAGCACTGCACACAAGTCAGACATACTAAAAAGAAACCAGAATGACAGGAAGAGGCCTACAAAGGTATTTGCTCATTGTTTCCTGGCAGAAGTAAACCGACCTTTGAGATCGAGTTAAATCATGATAATTGGCGGTTTGGAAGAGCAAGCTCACTCGAGCGATCATGCCGGCCAACGCTCGAACCTGGTAAGCACCACGCGAGAAGCCTTGGGTCGGAGTTAGGTATTGTCTCAGGCATACATTTACGCATCTTACCAAATAGATAAATCCTGTCACCGTCCCGGTGATTCTCGGAAAGCCAGCGGTAGGTAGCCATGATGACTGTATGTAGGTTCCTGCCTCTGACTGAGTTAATTAACTATGAAGGGTTATGTTTGGACCTACCGGCCGAAAACCATGTCAATCTTATTAGATAACGGGTGACCTGAAGGGGCTCCAGCAAATTTGGCGATAGCTCCTAGGCCACTGGTGTAGTATGTGAGCTGCGTATCATTCTTCATAATGTGACTGTACAGTTCGATGATGTTCGTGTTCTGGAAAAGAGGGCAAACCACTTGCATGAAAATTACAATCCAGAGTGTGGAATTACCTTGGTACCGAATTGATTCAATGTGCCGTCGATGCACACTACAAGGTTCCTCGAGTTTGCCCCATTGTCGGTGTGAGTGCACGTAAAAGTACGAGTTGTGGTCTCCTGCTGCGTAGCCATAAGGGTGCTAGATGAATGGCTGACAGCGCCGTCCTCAAATACGATACCTGCAGCGTCGTTGCAACGTGTCGCAAGGTAAGCTAACAATGGAAAGAATAGTCAACACGGCGCCTCAGTGCCTGCCAGCAAGACCACGCACAACGCTTCTTTGACAACACGTGCAATGATCTATGGAGTAAGATCACTATCAAGCGAATAGAACGTCTAACGTGAATCTGGAATGAGCACCCGCTTGATATGAGTTTATAGGCTTTCATAGCCAACTTTCTGCAAAGCACTAGTATGAACTTATTTTGCAAGGCAAGTGTTGTAGAAGCGTCATGGAAATAATAGCAAGATGGACCCGCTCCCTGGCTCACCCCATGCACTACTAGGGCTGGAGCCTGGTCAAATTAGAGGGTATCAACGAAAGTGCAGCAAACTTAGCTGTCAATACAAGGACATGGACTCCTGTCTCAGCGTGTTGGTGCCCTTGGTGCATTCCAGAAAAGGAAGGTGGTCACGCGATCGCCACTGTCAGCCACTGCACCGTGCATGCAGTGGTGACCTCGTCCTGGGCGGTGGTACATCGAGCCCGGCGTACCCTCGATCGTGCAGAATGGACGACACGAACGAAACGGATGTCCCGGGACCCCAAAGACTCGCTAACTCAAACACAGGAGGCGACGCGTCCCACACTCCTTCCACCTCGCTCGCCAGCACCGAAATCACTCGAAACGGCATTCAAGATGTAGACCCTCGCGGAAACGATGCGAGACGACGCCAACAACTCTGAGCAGTTGACTTGGGCGACTCGAGAGGAGCCGTACACCCAGCACGAAATGTAAGCGCCCCCGGTCTCTCGTCTGTCCCATCGGACTGATTTCCGCTTCACCCCGTTCGCCAACTGCTCGCCTTACGGCTCGAAACTGCCACGTTCACAGCAGAAACGTGCTGCGCAAGAGGGACATTGTCCAGCTCGTCGAACGACAGCCCGAGAAGTGGCCGCATAAGTACGTCAAGCCGGCTCACTCGACTGTCGACGCTTGAAGTCATCCCTCCTCGATCTGGGGTGCGGGTTCACAAAGACGGTGCTGTACGACATCGCTGCAGACGAAGGGGATGTGGTGAACATGGATGATGATGCAGAGCTTCGGCTCGAGCATCGTGATGGCGGGGAGCTGTCTCCTGATGGGCAGGAGCACTCCGTTGGCGAGGTATGTGGTGCATGCCCCGGCCCTGCGCGTCAACCAGGCTGACGTCCGAATGACACCGTGGGTGCCTCAGCTGGGCGACGACAGCCAGTTCGTGCAAATCTTCATCGACGACTGCCGTCCTACCGCTGCCAACCCTCAAACCTCGTGTGGTGTCCACCTCACCGAAGTCTGCCGAGAGGGGTGCAGTGAGAACCAGTAGCATGTGGGGACGGGCGAGCTGCTGCAGCAATTACAGCGCAGCTCGGGGGCCATCGAAGGCACTGGTGAGTCATGTTGTGGCTCCTGTGGATGTCCTGCGCCTTTCGCTGCCGCAATCGCCCTACCCCTGGGTGAACAGGCCCGTTCCGCTTGGCGCACCCTGATCTGCTAAATGAGGCCTACAGTCGCTGCTTCCTGAGGGTGCGGCCGGGCCAACAGGGCCTCGGGAACACTCCGGACCTGTCTGTCTTGGCTATCACTGGCGATGGAGCACGTAACCACTTCATCTCCCTTGCGGCCCACCAGGTGCGTGGTCCTGCTCATCGAGAGGGTTTTTGGTTGCCAACATATGTCCCTTGTTGTCGGGGCATAATTTAGCCCCAGGTCACCCAATCTGCTGTCCCGTCGACTGCCGTGTAGCCCTCTGCCAGTGGCTCCTGTGCAGACACATCGTTGGTGGTGACAGCTAATAGGGCCGAGGCATTGAGCAGGGCAGATGCAGTGGCTGAAGGCTGAGGCTCTGAATCATCCCGGCTACAACACCTTTAGGACTGCTCAGCATTGGAATGTGGTTAATGCAGATATTGTTGCATCCTGGAGGTTTGCGGCTGATTTTGTCACTGCATATAACAAGTCTTCATCTGACAGGATGGTGTGTGGCATAGTCCACTTGATTGCTTTCTTGTTCTGTGGGCTGAGTGAGATTTCCACCTAGGGCATTCATGATGTCTTCAACAAAAAGGTGATTCAAGAGGCCCTTGGGGTGAGGGGTACCCAGCTCTCTGAGGCAGAAACTGGTGCTGTGCTGGTGAATAAGTATGGGCTTGGAGGGACTCAACCTAACCAAGCTGTGATCAGGATGTTTGAGTCTGGAAAGTGCATTGGGCATAAGGCTCTGCTTAGTTTTTTGAAAGAGATTTGACTGCAGTGAGTGGGGGTTTATAGTGTATCACTTGTATTTTGCAGGAAAATCCCTCTGCCCTTTTTTGAAAAAATGTGATGAGTGCTTGAGGAGGCGAAGGGGTAAGCTGTCGGTTGTGGGGTGACCTTCTTCATTGAAGGGGAATGTAGGTGGGGTAGGGCCCAGGGCTGAACAAAACTTTTCTCATCATCTTCTCAAATTCGTGGAGTGTAACTGGATCCACATTCAATCCCCACTCAAGGTACTGATACATCTCCTACTCCATCCAGTTTCAAGTTATCTCTCATAGCTGAGACATTTCTTGAGCAACAATTGACTGTGAATTGTTGAAGTACAGAGTCACATATAATTTTGGAGGCCAGCATGAAAGCTGATATAAATAGCCAATGACCTGATGAGCCATGGGCCATCAGAAACCACACTTTGAGATGCTGTAGTAGGACATGGAGTTTTGTTTGATGGGAGCATGTGTGATAAACTGAGGGAGTTTGGCTGTTGATTCCAATGAATGGGGTGGAGATTCTGCACAAGTGAAGAGGTGGGGTGATGCAATGAGCATGTAGTATGTGGATGTACAGCTAGTAGTGATGGATGGGCCTGGCTTGAAAGGGCCTGGGCCTGACCATATGAATTGTGAGACACCATGATTGGGAGGACCCAAAGGAAACATGCTACTTGCAATTGATAGACATCCATCAGGAAAAAGTGACTTTAATTTTGAAGCAAACATAGTTCCTTAAAAGTCAATTATAGCACCTATAGTTACCATAGCATTTAGAGACAAGTCCCCACTTTAGAGTTCTCTAATCATCTGCTATAGTCCCAAGCACAACTATAATTCTATAAATTCACAAGGTCAACTATGAGAGCAACTATAGCACCTATAGTATTCATAACACGAGCCTGCCCTAAAGTTCACACTGACCATGCAATAAAATTCACTATCACCTTCTTATATTCCAAAGTCTACACAGTGTGTGCAAAGAGTGTACAAACAGAGCTGACAAATGGTAGTCAAAAATGCGGTCAAAAGTGTACTAAAGATAATTACAAAGTGTACACTTTTTGTGTACAAACAGACCTGACAAGTCATTGTCAAAATTGTGGTCAAAAGTGTACCAATGTAATTTGAACAGTGTAGTCAACAAGCATACACAAAGTATACCAACAGAGTTAACAAAAGGTAGTCAAAAATGCGGTCAGAAGTCAGGCTCCTTCACACTGCCACTGTTCATGTGAGGGGCAATGTACAAGGGAGTGAGGACTTAGCGATATCTGAGAGGTAGTGTTAATTTTAGAGTACACATGATCTCTTTCCAAATTAAGAACAAATTCAAACCCAGCACAACCTTAATCCCCTCACACTCACAGTGATGGCTGCAAGAAAATGTTTGTACACAATGACAATGTCAGCCACAGTGGCTGAAGCATCAGACAATGAAAAAAAATACATATATGTAAAACAAATCTAGGGTTACATTTATGTGGTCAGGGGTTGTAGTATACCAGAGATATCAGGCGAGTCTGTTAAGATACTGAAT
>KN825963.1:0-11630 GCA_000827395.1 Paxillus rubicundulus Ve08.2h10
ATGATGAGGTGCAATGAAAGTCTGCACAAGTTCCACACGGATTTTGAACAAATGCTGAAACTCCAAGTGGTCCTGCCTGGCAGCAGAGTGGAGGTACAAACCCCAACATTCCAGAAATGTGGAGTTGGTGTTCCAGTTCCAGAGTTCACTGTATTTTGTCAGGTGGTCCTATTGGAGTTTGAAAGTTATCAAGATTTGAACACCACCTTTTCATTCAAAAAACACTTTTGCTTTTGAGAGATTTTCCTATTAAATAAACAGATTGAGTGAGAAATCATCATATTTCATGATACCAAATTTAGCCTGAGTCACATAACACATGCTGGAGGCATCTGGCATAACAGCCAATCCTTGCTGGGTTTCAGGACTGGTTACTGACCTTGCACAATGGCATGAAATGCAAAGCTTATGTAAATCATGAAATACCGAGTTTTCAAAAACATCTTTTTTTTCACCGGTCAAGCAGGACCACATTCATTTTCCTGGCTCGTTCAGGGCGATTGGTATTGCTCCAGTCGAATTTCAGGTGGCCGTTGGACGTTGAGGAGGTGGGTGTTTTAGGCATTTTTCCCACGGTGCCAACTCAAACAAATTGCAAACAAATTGAAATACAACAGTGCGTTACCTCGTTCACCACCACCATGGCCGCTGCGAGTATGTCCAAAAGCTTTCCCTTCGTGCTTCCCAACACTGACGGAGACTTGAACACTTCACAGGTTATCTAAAGGTCTCCAGGAATACCAGCTTTTACGGCCATCGTTAACTTCCCCTTGAATCTACAGGTCGATCCTGCAGTCGAGCGATGGAATCGCATGGTGAGCAGTTTGGCTACATACAGTCGCCGCTTTGATGTTCAAAGAAACCCTACAGCGTGAAGATGTCTATAAGCACTTTAGATTCACCCCTCGCACCACCCTGATCTCGCTGACCGGTTTCGTGTTTGTTCCTGGGGCAATCTACTACCTTGCATCACAAACGCACGTAAGTGCACTCGTCTATATCAAGCTTTCATTTGCTTATCATCCTTCCATACCATACAGCTCAAGTATAAGTGGACAGGAAGGCGCAAAGATGAGGCCCTCACACAGTTGTGAATCTACACTCTATAGAGTTGACAATTATTATCCCCAGCCCCGCATGGACAGTCTCCTCTAAAACTGAGGGCGGCACTTGGGGAGATAATTAGTAGATCAATATTGATAACCTATATCTAAAATCGCTTGCAGAGCTCTATGGCGATGTTACATCCCCCGCCTATCATAGTACTCAGCAAAGCGTGAGCTGGTGCCCGCTGAGAATGTTGCTCGACTGCAGTATCCAGGTGCTCTAGTTCATCATCTCGCAACTCTTTGATAACGTCTCGCAGTAGGGGTACACTAGGGTGTGACGTCGGTAGCGACTCGAACTCTTTCAGTTGACTTCGAGCGTCAACGTGTCAGTGAGGTCGGTAGGGCTGGCGGAGTGTGGACGTACTCGTCATAATGTTCGCCAATGACAGTCTCGACAGCCTCCGTACATGCCATGGCAGCCTCTTTGCCTAGGAGTGCTGTAACCACCCCTAGACCATAGCCAGTAGCCTTAGCTACGTCAGAAAGAATTGTCGGCCGCGCCTGATGCTGGACTTGAAGCTTGTTCATGACGAAGAGATGTCGCTTCTCCTGATCCCACATTCTCTGTCAAGGTGACAGGTCAAAATTAAATACCTACACTGGGAGAAGCTCACCTGAATCAATGCTCCGACTTTCGCATCCCGTCCTAGTACGGTCATTTGTCCCCAGTAAATATGATTTGCGGCAATCTCTCCAGCCTGGTCAACGCGCAATGCCCTGCTCAATGCCTCCCGCTGTTTAGGAGTGATATCCTGAGGTGTAGTAGCTACTCCAGGATCATGGGCATTGGCAGGATCTGTATAGAACGCAGACGCTCTGGTCGCTAACGAGCGAGCGATCGTCCTGGGTGTATGGCGAACACTCAGCATTTTAGCATGTTGAGAGGTAGTGCACATGCAACCAAGCGTGGCGGGGATTTCAACATTTTGAGGGCATTTGCAGATTATACAAAATATCAAAAATTATTGTTTCACATTTTCAGGATGAGAATTTTTTGAAATATCAGGTACTAATCAATCAGCGTGCAATCGAAAACCAGGGAACCGTCTTTTCGCAGAGAGAAGTAGCCAGCAAAAACGGGCCTTCGTGAATTTGGCCCGGATGACATTAGCGGATAGAAATGCGGTCAAATAAACGACAAAATGGAACGTGTTAAGCCACAGGTGGCCGAAAGGTTGCTTCTAGGCCGTGGACGGCCGAATGGCTGTACTATCGTGCCGACATAAGTGCAAATGTCTGGTACAATGCAAATGTCACAAAACACTATATTCCTGATGGTCTGTGTCCCTATAAATATTATAGCAGGTCTATTGTAGAGTGCTCAGACAGTATCCAACAAATAAATGGAAGTTGATTTGAAGTTGCGCCTGCAGTGAGACAAAAACCTGTGTTTTGCAAAGGGGTATGGATCCTCTGACCACCAGATCCCAAAGATCAGGCTAATAGCTCATGGATCTGACACCTGGAGGTCATGTGCTATAGTATAACAAGCTCATTGGAGAAGTGCAGAGCCCTGGAACTCAAGGGATGAAGTTCTAAGAAGGAATCATGAGATGTAAGTGATCTGAGTGTGACAGAAATGCTGCGAGTGGGTGGCAAAATTCAATCTCCTCCCAGCACACCACTTGGCACAGCAACACAAGGCCACTCACACTTCCTACACCTGTGAATCATATGCACAATGGTTGGTGCACCCACAGGTAGAAGACTCATCTGATGTGGGGCTGTCAACCAGTTGGCAGCACACTGACAACATTCTACCACCACCTGGGCCCAGCATTTCGCACCCTGGGCCTGTTGATTTCCATCAACCCCTGATTGTCTTTGGTGCCCCACATGGCCAAATTACTACTCCCTACAACCCTCCCCCCCTTTGCCATATTGATCATTCAATTCCCTTCATGCAACATCTACTGGGGCCTGTGGCTTTCCAATGCCATTTGTCACAGGAGACCCCTTCCACAATCCATTTTCAACATTCAATTCCAAGTCAGCCTCAGCCTTACACACAGTTTCCTGAGCCTCTGTTTTGTCAGCAGTACTACAATGATACTAGTACTAGATTTAATTACTATCCCCCATCCTAATGCAATCTGTGAAATATCCCCCTAAGCTGTCTCAAGTGCTCCAAGTCTTGCTGTGGTATTGCTGTTGATGCTGAGTTGCTGAGATCAAACTTGCTGGGCAGCTTGTGTGATCCAGACATGACCAAATTTTGCATTACACCAGCAAAAGGCCTCTGGAACTTGGTACATACTTTGCTGAACATCACACAAAGATAAAAATATGGAGAAATTTCTAGGTGATGGGGATACATCCATAGCATAAGCCCCCTGCTTCTGGGGCATCTGGTTATTGTTGTTGAAGCTGTGGAAATGATTTACCCATTTTTTTTGCACTAATGTGACACAATAGTAGTAGAGTTCAAGAGCAGATAGCACTAGATCAATTAGCCTCGTATAAACAAATTTCTAAACACAATAAATTTCAAGTTTTCAGCATATTTTCAGCATTTTATGGTCTTGAAAATGTGGAAACAAGATTTGAGATGTATAATTGCCCTTTATTTACAGCCGTTTTCATATTGATGCAGAATTGCATGTCAAAAGTTGGATTGTTAGTTAGTAGGCCGGAAAAGTCCAAACAAGGACCCTGTAACCACTGGCACTGAGTTAGCATAGCTCTCTCTCCCACCCAGTACAAGTTGTTTGCTGCGATGCCAGCACAAACCATCGCTGTGGATCTGAAAGCCTGTATCCCAGTGCTCCACCATAGAGGACATTCTGTCCACCAAATTTGCCATCTGCTCAGCATCAAAAAAAATTTGCTTACAAGACTCTTCAACTCTATCAGACCTGCAACACCGCTACCAACCCACATGCTAGAACTCCAGCCCGCCACCGCACACTGAATACCACTGACATCATCTTCCTCTCAGCTCTTCTACGTCGCCACCCCACGACCTACCTTGATGAGTTGCAACATGAACTGCAGCTTCATTGAGGAGTTAATGTTTCCATTCCAACACTTTGCCGATCACTCTGCCAACTTGACATTACACACAAACGAATCTCAGCTCAGGCTCTTGAGTGAAATGAGGATCAGTGAGCAATTTTCATGAATCATATTGCAGACATTGCACCCGATCCAAATATGCTGATGTTCGGAGATGATGCTGCAAAAGATGAGCATACCCTTATTTGACCCTACAGTAGAGCATGCAAGGGCATCCGCTGTGTCCAACAGAACAGAAATGCTTTGTGTGCAGGACATGTTACTCAATTGTCCCAATCATTACACTAGATGGGATTATAACCTATGATATTGTTGAAGGGCCAGTAACATCTGAACATTTTTTACAGTTTCTTCATGAACAAGTCGTAAGTAAGCACATTGTGCATGGAGAAGGCTGCTGACTTACAACTACATTCAGTTACCTCTAACAAACCCATACCCTGGGCTGCGCAGCATGCTGATCCTAGACAACTGTCGAATCCATCATAGTGAAGACATTTGTAGGCTTGTGGAGGATGAAGCCCGTATGTATCCAACTGTGTCCCACACATAGAGTACTGACTATTGTGCAGTATGCCAGCTCATCTTTCTCCCCCCATACTCCCCTGACTACAATCCAATTGAGCAAGCATTCTCATCCATCAAAGCATTCCTTCGTCATCATAACCAGGATAAGACTCTCACATCAATCATTCGTGCTTGTCAAAACATCACTGCAGAGAAGGCAGAGGGGTATTTTAGAGCTTCTGGATACATTGCGTAGTAGTATTCTAGGTAAACGGGTCATCGTCAGAATAGTCAACTTCATCAACTGTCCATCCTTTAGGGACAGGAACCCACTCCTGTCGGTTATCACATCTGTAGTAGTATATGCAATCACCATCTTGCTCCTCACCACCCTCACTGGGCCTCATTGGCCCTCCAGAAACACGAGCTCTACCATTGTCACTTTCCCATCATTTTTCATACTGAAAGAGGTGCTTTGCAGGATGTTGAGCAGCTGACTCTGGAGGTTGAGCAGACTCTGTCAAGCTGCGTTTTCATTTCACATCAGGACCATTCCACCATACTGTAGCTCCACGTTTCAGGCGTATTATGTCACCTTGAGACCAGCTGTTGAGACATCACTATCAGACATCTTGGCCAGAATGTCTGGGCCTGCACCAAGATAATGAAGGGCATACTCATAGGTCATTGCATTCTGAACTCCAAGTTGAGCATCTGCATATTCAAGAAATCGGGTGAGCTTTAAAGGAGTCGGAATGGCAGGTGATTGTGGCTGTGGGACAATGGGCATGGGGGTTGCGGAGGTGGCAGAAATTGTTGTCAGACCAGGAGTATAGGGGCCATTGCGATCACGGCTCAAACCCTGTGCTGTCTGAAGGAGGAGTGCAGATGTAAGTGCAGATATCTCACTGCTGCTTGCAGTAGAAGTGATATTTGATGTCACTGGTGCAGGTGTGTGAAGGTGGCACATGGGAACCAATGCAATGGCACTCTTCCGTGGATCAAATGACTGGATATTTGGAGGGTGGAGTTTTGTCACAGTGCCCTCGTACTGCAGTTGTTGCAAATTAGTATCACCTCAATATTGGCAACTTGAATACAAACCATGGCAATTGCCCAATCCCAAATCATCAGGGGTGTACAAGGTATATCCACACCAGTTGGGTGGAGGTATGTAACACTATTATCATACTCGTTACCCCACTGCTTGATGATCAGCCGCCAGAAGTGTGCAATGGCACGTTCAAGATCTGAACCTGGGCCAGCCTTATTACTGTCCCCTGTGGAATCATGCTAGTAAAGCAGGAACAAATAAGTAAAATATTATCATAATTATCATATAGCTTGCCCCATTATGATCTTCTTTGTCGCTACCATCATTGCCAGCATCTCCCATCTAACAATAGATATTGGTTATTTGAGCCTCCATAGGGTGTGCAAGAGAACTTACCTGCATCTTTGCTTGCAAAGGGTGCTTCTCAACCTCCTTCATGTTAACAAAAACCTTGACTTTGTCTGGCTTAGACTCAATAAGCTTTTTCGCCATATCAGCGAAGTCTGTAGCATTGTCAACATCCATTGCATCACCACGACTACAGAAAGATAGAAGATCAGTAACATAAATGGACATCCATATGAAGAAAAGACCAACACTTTTGCAGGAGGAAGTAAGTATTTGAAGCTGTATGGCTTCTTTTCTGTAACCTTATATGTGTCTTTACCATGCTTTGCCAGCATTGTCGTAAGTAGATCAAGGTAGTTTGAGGCTGTCAGGGTGATCATGACCTCCTTAACTTTCGTGGACTTTGTCTCCTTGGTCTTGTTCTTGCCTCCATTGGAAACTGAAGTTGTGGTATATGTATCCAGATGTACCACAAGAAGTACACTGAATGAGGAACCCATGTCTGCATCTGGCTCACTGCCTTCTGACTGCGCCATCACAAAAATTGCACGACCAAAACATACCTATATATTAGTATGTTAGAATATGTCAGAGCCGTGATCCATGTCTGAGGTATCTCATTGAGAGTCAGGAATATATACCTTTAGCTAGGAACTCTCGGATGTGTTATACTTGCCGTTTATTTGTCAGAGCAGAGCTGGGTTGGATAGAACAATACACTGCAGGTATCATCTTTCATGCTGAGATAACGAAAACACTATAATATATTGTGCATCATGAATACATGACAGGACAGCAGAATACATGTGAATCAAGTGCGGTATAGTGATCAACCAGAAGAAACATAAAGTACAGACAGAGAGACCACAGCAATGGGAGATGAAGTACAGTGCCGCAAAACGTGAGGCAGGATGCAGGCTGAAGAGAGGTCAACTTGGATATGTGATATGGGCAACTTAGGGTATGAGAAAACAGTGGTGGACAGCTTCAGATTGTGAGTGCATAACAAGAAAGCGAGTGAATTGAGAGGTGTGCAAGAGTGGGGCTGAGTGTGATATGTGCTGGCGGCGTTATGCGGGAGGGTTGACTGCACTGGCAGGGGCTGGGGACCGACATTGAGCACACTGTAAAGTATGAGTAACTGTATGAGAAAGATACAGTGACCGTTATACCTAAGTTGATGATCATCAATGATCATTTACGACTACTAATACATTTTGACAATGAAATATGAGCGACAGAGCGACAGCAACACAGTGAACACAGTACTCACTGGGAACAACTTTATTTATGCCTCTGTTTAGATGTCCTTGTGTTTTGAACAACCTCATTGGGCTCAGCTCGCCTCTTGCCTTTAGCGGTGTCCGATTTATGTACCTTGGACTTCTGAGCGTTAAATGCTGAGACCTTGTTCATAATAGGTGTGAGTGGTTCATCCACTTCCATCAATGGACTTGTCACTCTATCAGACACTGTGGGGGGTCCATGAGGCAGAGCCCAGTAGGGAGGTGAGGCAGGCGACAGCCTACTACTGCTACTGTGAGTCTGAGGGGATGTGGGTCGCCGCAGACGAGATGGGAGCCGACTCGGAGGAGAGTATAGTGGGGTGGTAGCCAGACCATCAGCACATGGGTCCAGAGAGGGATCTCTTGCAGTTGAACGGGCATCCATTTGAGTGCGCATTCGATCCACAGCACTCAGGTGTGTTGAGGAGGAACCAGGGCCTGTGGTAGTAGTCTTGTTCTCGCTGCAGGAGTTGGTGTGCTCGCATCCATTTTCATTACCAAATAATTCCCTTTGAACAACTTGTTAGTGGAACATTTAAATGCTTGTGAAGGACAAACCACGTACATGTTCCACCATTTTAGAAGCTCATTCTTCCATTTCTTATCTGTTGCATCCCAAATGAGTGATACGATTGCACAATAGAACTTGAGGTAGCTGAAAACACCGTCCTTCTCACTCCAAGTGCTTTTTGACACAATACCAAAACGAGCCTGGCGAACTACAGCCTGAACACAAAGAACAACAAAAAATGGGAAGGCCATACCTGAACGCAAGTATTGCAATGTGTTCGGCATCAACAAAAGTCATGTCGTGGAGAACCGCATTACATGAACAAGTTGCACATGAATCTCCACCAAGAGCCGATGACGGCCCCAAAAATATGTGTCGAGCGACCTAATCAAGCTCAGGGATTGAATTAAGTGCCAGTGGATGATAGAGGCTGCAACTTACATGGATGAGGTAATAGCTTTTGAACAAACAGGATAACTTGTTCTCTGGATTGTAGTCATCGCTGGGTCATTCTCCGCTCCAAAGAAACGCTGGCAGATCTTCAGTTGTCATTAGGAGTTTCCCAGATTCGAGGTTGTTGCAGGTCCTGGAATGAGCTCAAAAAATGGAATGTACTAGGACATGGAAATGACCTACTTCACCCGGTCCTCATCAAATTGCTTGAGATAGTCGACAGGACACAGCATGTGTGCAAGGAAAGGGTGCTTCAGGCCCATGTGAGATTTATCAGTGAATCCGTTGTTGATTGGTGGGTTTATTGAGAATTTGATCGGGTCTGGAGCTACATAGACACCGATCTGGGCCTTGAGTCGTGTTGTGTCACTGGACCGAGTTGCTCTGATGACCGAGTTCATCTATAATATGTCAAAAGACTGCATATATGTGCATACACATGTATATATGTGGTCAAACAAACCTTGCCAGTGATTGATGACAACTCAGTGGACCTTTTGGGATTGTTGATGATAGGCTTGAGACCAGGAGCCATTTGGAGCAGCTTCCGGTAGCTCCGCATATAGTGAGAGCGTGATTCATCGGACCTGGAGGGAGAACCAATCATGGGCAAGCCACAATATCTGACACATGTCTCACAATTCTGATAAGCAGTCCTCCCGAACTTGCCTCATTATCTCGTCATCTTCAAGTTCGCCGTTCATCATTGCAATGTCCTGCTCAATTAGCAACCTGATTCGGATCACCTTGTCCACATCACACCACAAATCAATGCAATGTGTGATTGCACGTGCAACCACGAGGTACTCCTCATGTGGATCCTCCTTCAAATTCTCCGGGCTTGGTGCATTTAGTGATCCTCTGCCGCCATTTCTGAAACTCACTAAACTCACTTTGTGGCCTTGCTCATCGTATTCTTAATGTCATGGGGTTTTTTGGATTTGTGCACAGGCTGTTCGACTTCGGCTTCTGAGCTCTCAGGGTCTGAAGAAAGGATCTGATGGATTTTCTTTGCCATGGTAGTATGAGATTAAGAGATAAAGTTTGGGGATCGCTGGGGAAATGCGTGATCAAACTGTGGGAATATTATTGTTAAGCTTTGATTGTCCTTGGCATTGAATGCAGCAATTCTTCTTTGTCTCTGACACTCACTACTACTGCAAAGCAATGATGAGCACTGCCAGAAGTTCAAACCACAAGACCAAGACTTGGCAGGGCCTGGGGAGGACAATGTAGGGTAAGTTGTGATGCCTTTATTGCCAAGTTCTTTCCTTCTGACACTGCAACTAGTATTTTGCTGCAGTACTTTATTAATTTCGAACCTTTGTATACTACTCTGAGCCTGAATAAATGGACTTCCCACCCCCTCGACCACCTATCATCAGGACTTTACTGTTATGGACGATGATCTCAAGTGCTTTGGCTGCCAGAAGTCATTTCAGACTCAAAAAAGGCTGCGAGGACATGAAGCTGTATGCCCAGCTAACACAAAATTTAAAACTGATCTTTTACAGTCTCAGAAACATCTCAAGAAGGTTGTTCATAGTCATGGCAAGCTACACATGCTGAACCCAGTCTCTGCAGTGCCAGATGACGAAGATGTCCGGCCATTCTCCCCCACTGCTGAGCCCATGCAAATTGACAGTATGCTCGACAATGAAGTACCATATCAGGTATGTGGAACAGGCATCATCATGTGTAAATATGGTCTTAATTTTTACAGGGAGAGAATGAGGCAGGGCCATCAGGTTCTGCTCTCGAACCAGAGAGTGGAATATCTGCAGTTGTCTCCGCACGCTCTGGACGACAAGTCCGTCTCCCTGCACGGTATACAGACTATCTACCAGCAGCACCACATGGGCTGCGTCATGTCCCCCCTCCAAGCCCCCCATGTGATACTCCACCTAGGCATCAGGCTCCAAGTTCTCACTCACCATCATCCCAAGCACCCCCTCCACTTGCGGAATATCGCACCTCCCCAGATGACTTAGGCCTGTTTCGCATCTACCCATCCCAACCTACACTTTTTCCAGACCAAGCAGACACCATCCATACCGTTGCCGATGCACCAACTTTTGAACAGCCACAGTCACCAACTCCACTACACAACCCCCCAACTGTGCATGGCCCATCACCACTGACTGGTGACATCACACCTGAAAACTTATATTCTGCCTTCAGCAGCCCGACCACAGGACTTTTAATGTGTTGGCAATACTCCGGATCAAACTCAAAGTTGGCTGCTGAGTTGAACCACCTGTGGTCTTTTATTCAGGATCCTGAATTTGACCCAACACTACATACGTCATTCAGCCACGACCGCAAGAGAAAGCTCATCGAGAAGTATCTCCAAGACAATTCGAATCCATTCAAGGCTGACCATGGGTGGCAAACATCCTCAGTTCCAATATTATTGCCAAAGGAGAAGAGGAAGTGGAAGTCTGAGCTTGATACTGCTATCCCCACGCTCACAGTCGACAGTGTTCATCACCATGACATCATCGACATCATTATTTCCATATTTGAAGACCCAATCTCATCAACTTCCCATATGACCCCTTTCAAACAATACTGGAAGATCTCAGAGACGCAGACTGTTCAAGTATTTGGAGAGGCTTTCTCTTCGCCCACCTGCCTCAATGCCTATCAAGAGGTGAACTCACTCCCTCGCGAGCAAGGTGATGACCTCAAGCGTGTGGCTGCTCCACTCATGCTGTGGTCAGATGCAACGCACCTTGCCAACTTTGGTGATGCATCGCTCTGGCCCGTCTATCTCTTTTTTGGCAACCAGTCAAAATATACTCGAGGGAAGCCAACAGCCGCTGCCTGTCATCACATCGCTTATATACCTACCATAAGTCTTATAATAGTCTTTGCAAAAACCTTGTTGGAACTTTAGCTGCCCAACAACTTTCAAGATATATATGTTGGTTTCTTTGAGGAAGGTTCATCTGACGATGTTTATACACACTGCAAGCGGGAGCTCATGCAAGCTATCTGGAAGCTACTACTCAATAAGAAATTCATGCATGCATACAAGTATGGCATCGTGATTCGATGCAGTGATGAGATTACTCAACATGTGTTCCTGCGCTTCTTCTCATATTCAGCAGATTACCCTGAGAAGTAAGTACCTCACTGTCGCTTGGTATCCAAATGCGATGGTTGAATGCCTCTTCACAGAATCTTGCTTGCATGCATCAAGTTCCTGGGCAAATGTCCGTGTCCACGCTGTCTTGTCAAAAAGGCTGATATACCAGACATGGGGACGGAATCTGACATGAAGACATGGGAGCAACAAGCACAAGTTGACAGTGATGAACGCATAAAGAAGATCCTGAAGGCCC